>LKNJ01005649.1:17337-62003 GCA_002120245.1 Maccullochella peelii
GCTTTCTCAAGGATCTTAGAGAGAAAGGGAGGGTTAGATATAGGTCTATAGTTTGATAAAACCCCTGGATCAAGAGTGGGCTTTTTAAGAAGAGGTTTAATTACAGCTACTTTAAAGGACTGTGGCACATAGCCTTTTAACAAGGACAGATTAATCATATCTAGTAAAGAAGTGCTAACTAAGGGTAAAACTTCTTTAAGCAGCCTAGTTGGGACGGGGTCTAAGAGACACGTTGATGGCTTAGATGAAGAAATCATTGAAGTTAGTTGATGAAGGTTGATAGGAGAAAAGCAGTCCAAATGTACATCAGGTTTTACAGTTGTTACTAAGATTCCTGTGTTTGAAGATAAGTCAGTACCGGCTGAGGGCAGGAGGTGCTGTAGATAGTTAACTGTTTGTCATTAAAGAAGCTCATGAAGTCGTTACTACTGAGATCTATAGGAATACATGGCTCAATAGAGCTGTGACTCTCTGTCAGCCTGGCTACAGTGTTGAACAGAAACCTGGGGTTGTTCTTATTTTCCTCTATTAATGATGAGTAATAGGCTGCTCTGGCATTACGGAGGGCCTTCCTATATGTTTTAAGACTATCTAGCCAGACTAAACGTGATTCTTCCAGATTTGTGGAACACCATTTACTTTCAAGTTTTTGCGATAATTGCTTTAATATGTGGGTTTGGGGGTTATACCATGGTGCTAATCCCCTTTGTTTTATTGACACACACACACTCACACACGCGCACCAGCTGTATCACTCTCTTTGTATCAATCTTAATCTTCTGGTTTAATGAAATTCCAACTCAAAGCATGTTCCTTGTTCTCTTAGCCTTTTTATTTGATATCCTTGACTTTTATCTCTTTTTAATACCATAATCCCAGAAATCTGTGCGCACTCTTCCTCCTCATCTTCTGCTGTACTCATCTGTTTGATCTATCCACAAATAAAACAGGTTTACCCCTTGCTACGTCATCTTATCCTACAAAGCTACAGCCAGATATCTAAATCCCTGTGTGCTAGGTTTTTAGCCATGTGTCTTATTTTCTGTGATGCATACAAATATTGCAGTTTTTTACAGTTGGTTTATGCCAAATTAATAATAAATAAAAAAAAATATATTACAATAGTGATACATATTGTAATGGTACCCATGTTAATGTTGTTTTTTAGATCATTGTGTAATGAGTGACAAAGTATTGATGTTAGGAGATAAATGTCAGTGTTCTGGTACAAGAATTGACCTGACGTGTATCAAATGTAGCTGTACCTGTAGTTCCGTTTAACATTGTTTTTATGTCATCTTTTCTT
Organism: Maccullochella peelii; assembly: GCA_002120245.1. Lineage (NCBI taxonomy): Eukaryota > Metazoa > Chordata > Actinopteri > Centrarchiformes > Percichthyidae > Maccullochella > Maccullochella peelii. Next base: position 18,644 of record LKNJ01005649.1, read on the forward strand.
TCTTCCCTCTGGCAGGTTAATGGACTCCGGGTGGCCCTCCCTCACTCCCCCTCTCCTCTCATCTCTCTCAGTCTTGCTGGTCAGTACATCACCCTGCAGACGCCCTTTGGCCTCCAGGTGCGCTGGGATGGAAACCATTACGCTCAGATCTCAGTTCCCAGGTTGGTATAGCAGTTTATTCAAATTTAAAAAATAAAGGTTACCTGGTGTAACCCTAGTTCTATGAGTACGTGCGAGGCCCTCTAACGGGCTTCGCTATTGGTTTATCCCCTTGAGGCTCCGCCTTGTCACCTGATCAAAGTCCATGTACTCACTGCCCCTGGGGGTAGCTCCTCCCCTATAAGACCCTTGGTCCACACCTTGCTCATCTCCCTTTTCACTTCAGCAACCGTGACCAGGGCCAAGGGTCACGTATTTTGTACGTGCTCTGCCCTCTAACGGGCTTCACTATTGGCTAACACCTAGGCAAAGGCCGTAGGGATGAGATGAACTCCCAGCTGGGCCTGACCCTGCCCAGAGCAGATCCCTCTGGCAGTACCCCCAGTAACACATCATCCTCCGGAGAGATGCACCAAACTGTAAGGGTACTGCTACCACAGTGAGGTCAGACCTGACCCTCAGCTGCTGGCTCCCCCAGACGTGCGCCAAGCACGGAGTGAGCCACGGAACTGGCAGTCATGTCCCTCAGATACGACTGTACAAACGTAGAAGTGGAGGACCAGGAGGTTGCCAAACAGACATCCTCCACCGAAACACCCCTCAGCAGAGCTGTGGAGGCTGCGATACCCCTAGGGGGAGTGTGCCTTCAACCCTATCGGAGGAGTGTTCCCTATGGCCACATAGCTCCTGCGAATGGCGTCACACATCCAGTGGGCAAGGCGCTGTGCCGACACTGGAGCACGACCACCATGGCAAACGAACAGTTGGTCCGTTCTCCTGAAACCCGCCAACCCGTGCGCTCAACATAGACACAGACAGCACGCACGGGGCACAACGTATGAAGCCGCTTCTCCTCATCACCAGAATGAGGAGGGGGAAAAAAGGCCCTCAAATGGATAACCCTTGATCGAAAAGAGGAGGTAATAACCTTAGGTCAAAAACAGGATTCGGCCGCAGTTCCAGTGCCTCCCCATTGTCACTGACCGACATACAGGCTGACTGGATGGACAGGGCGCATAGATCACCTGCCCTTTTTGCAGATGCCAGCGCTAAGAGGAGCGCAGTCTTCACCGACACCAACTCCAGCTCTGCCTGCCCCAGGGGCTCGAACGGTGGACCTGACAACCCGTCCAGCAAACTGGGGGACCAAACGTCGAGTAGGGGGCCTCAACCGGCGGGCTCCCCGCAGGAAGCATTTCACCAATGGATGGCTCCTAGCAGTGAAGCGGCCCAACCCGTCATGGCCTGCTGTGATGGCTGCTGCAAACACTCCCAATGTAGATGCAGCACAACCACTATCAAACAAGCTCTGCAGAAACCCCAGACTATCCTGCAGGGGGCACGAGCCTGGTTCCAGGCTCTTAGCTGCACACCATGCCGGGAACACACGCCACCGTGACGCGTATACTCTGGAAGTAGACGGGGCACATGCGTTCTGGATGGTAGAAACAACAGCGGTTGGAAGGCCCAAACCGCTCAGTCTCAACCTTCATACCATGAGGCGCCGTCCCAGAACCGGACGCGAAAGGAGGGCTCCTCCTGCCTGACACAATGCCGTGGGCAGGTCCGGAAGTGGCCACGGGCCTGCCTCTGCTAGCCGAACCAGATCCGGGAACCATCTGGCTCCCTGACTCTCTGGAGCCACGACTATAACTGTCAGATGCTGCGTCCGCACCCGGTGGAGCAAAGGCATCATGAGACGCAAAGGTGGGAAGGCATACAACAAGGAGGACAGTCTGTCTTTCTCAGAGAAAACCAAAGCCGGCACTGGGCGTTCTCTCTGCTTGCCACCGGCTGACCGAATCTCTGCCAGACCTGCCCTGCCACATCCGAGGAGAGGCCCCAGTCCTCCTCGACTGGACCCCCCTGGACATCCTGTCCGCTCCCACCTTGAGAGCTGCTGGCACATAACGTGCTCTCAATGAGCACAGATGGTGGTCCGCCAAAATTAGGATGGAGGCCGCCATCCTGTGCAGAGCCGGGGCTCGGACCCCCCCTTGTTTGTTGAGGTAAGCCACCGCCGTGGTGTTGTCTGAATGAATCAAGACATGTCTCCTTCTCAATTGCCGGGGCGATGTAGAGAAGCACCTTCTGGACTGCCGTGAGCTCCAATAGATTGATGTGGCAATTGCCCCCAGGGCTTTGTCCACACGTCCCCCACACTGGTCTGGTTGAAGGTGCCGCCCCAACAGGCCAAGGAGGCGTCCATGAACACTTGAACATAGTGAGGGATACACCCGATGCGCACCCCCTGATGGAGCCGACCGGGTGACACCCAAAACATCACATCTCTTCGGGCCAGCGCCGGAACGCGAACCTTGCGTCGCCTGTCCCGCTGTGGATGCAATCGGAGTCTCACAAACCAGCGCTGCAGATTCCTCATGTGTAGCAACCCCAGCCTCACCACTAGGTGGGCTGCTGACATCATCCCGAGGAGTGACATAATGTTGCCCGCCAAGCTCGTGGTCATGCGCAACACTCGACAAGCCAACTGAAGCCGTGCTGTCATGGCACGGCAGTCCAAAACTAGCCCCAAGTAAAGCGCCTGCTGACTTGGCTGCAGGGCGCTCTTGCTGGGGTTGACGGCAAAGCCCAAATGCCTGACGTGCTGAACAATCAGCACAGTATGGGCCACCGCCTCTTGCCTGTACGCCGCGAGAATCAACCAGTCGTCGATATAGAACAAGATTCTCACCTGCGTGGCGACAGGGAGTACCCGAATGGGAGGTGACAAAACTGGTAGCACCGCTCCCCCACTGTGAAACGCGGGTACTTCCTGTGATGCTGTAGGATGGGAATGTGGAAGTACGCATCGGTCAGATCTATTGATGTCATCCAGTCGCCTGGCTGGATGCACTCCAACAGCTGTCTGACTGTCAACATGCAAAATGGTCTGCGGGCAATGTAATCGTTCAATGCGCACATGTCCAGGATAGGTCTCAGACCCCCCGATTTCTTGGGTACCAGAAAATACGGGGAGGAAAAACCCCACCCCAGCCTCTGCATGGGGAACTGGGGACACCGCGCCCTTCCGAAGTAGCCTGGCTACCGCCTCTTCCAAGACTGCCCTCTCTTAGGGGTCGGCGAACAAAGTTTTTATGATCCCGCCAAATGGAGGGGGCCGGCGGCAGAACTGTAGTGCATAACCCTGTCATAGCGTCTGGTCTATCCAGGCAGAGAGAGGGCCGCAAAGCCGCACCCACATAGCATGATGGGCCCGAAATCCCTGCTTCGGCCGCGATCACGTCCAGCTAGCCCACCGGAAGACGCCTGCCCTTGCTGAGCTGATGCACCAGCCGCCATTCCTCCCGGCCCGGAGGAATGGCGGCTGCTGATGTTGCTGCTGCTGCTGCTGCTGGCGCTGGCAAGGGGGAGGTTGCGGCGGCCGCAGATGCGACCCGAGGTGTTCCGATGCCCTCCTGGTGCTCTCTAGCCGCTCGACCATAGCCCGGATGTCCGGGCCAAAAAGCGACTCCGTCGACAGCGGGGTGTTGAGAAGTAGCCGCTGCTCTCTTTCCTACATGGAGGACAAACCTAGCCATAGATGCCTGTGGGCCACCTGCGCCACACACATAGAGCGGCCGCCCACGACTGCCAACGCCTGGGACATCCTGAGAAAAGCAGCTGCCATAGATGCCTCTGGGCCTCAGTGATCTCTGATTCCAGCAGCTCCGTCCGGTGATGCATCAAGCGGTCCATGGATCCCGCCAGGAATGCCATATTGTTAGCTACTTGAGCCGCGCCAGCATAACACTTATCCAGAAAACCTGCCGTCCCTCTCGGCAGGGAGCGACGGTCGACCCTGCCCCGGCCAAAAAGAAGCAGAAGGGACAAGGCAAACCCTCACCTCATCCTCAATGGGAGGAACACCCCAGCCCCATTCCCAACCCTCAACAGTGGTATAAGCCATTGCCGGAGGTTTAGCCCTCAGTAGCGCGTGCCAGTCATGCTGAGCGTGGCCAAACACTGGCTTCATCTTGGGGACCGTAACACAGGGCCGAGGCTTCCCCTTGGGTTGACCAAGCAGGCCCGCGGTGAAAGGCTGCTGTGGAGGGAGAGGACACTCCATCCTGGCCGCCGCTGATTCAAACAATCCCGGCAGATCATCCAATGGGTACCGATGGCACGTCGTCATCGTCATTCTCCCTGAAAAGAGTAGCAGGGTCCTCTTCCTCAAACACCCGCCGGTCATCTTCCTCATCATACTCCGCCCAAGATTTGCGTTGAGCCATCGCTCCCTGCATGGCTAGTCCCGAGCTAGAGTGGAGAGAGCGAGCAGACTCGATGAAGTGACCCCGACGCTCACGCTCCTCCCGGGGAAGCGTGAGACAGTCGAGGCATTTATCAAACTCACCTTGGTGCTGAGGGCCTAAACACAGGAAGCAGGTGTTGTGGCCGTCCTCCGCTACCATGGGTGATGCACAAGCAAAACAAATCTTGGATGATGCCATACTCCTATGTTCCAACTGCACTCAGGACTATCACTACTCAGATGCTGAAGTGAAAAGGGAGACGAGCAAGGTGCGGACCAAGGGTCTTATAGGGGAGGAGCTACCCCCGGGGACGGTGAGTACATGGACTTTGATCAGCTGACGAGGCGGAGCCTCGAGGGGATAAACCAATAGCGAAGCCTGTTAGAGGGCAGAGCACGTACGAAATAGAATCAGGTGGTCACACCCTGTCAGAGGCTGATCTTTGTCTCCTCTCAAACTCAACCTAAAACTGAACTGCATGTCTTCGAAATCACACAAAATGTGGAAATGTTTGAAAACAATTGTGCTTTTGATGATATACATGTATAGTTTTACATTTTATTGTAAGTGGTGTAGCGGTCTTCACCCTTAAACTGAAAGAACGGTGCCAGTCAGAGTCATGTCTGACAAATAATAATTAAATAGAAAACAAAAAAGTCAGTCAAACCATACAACAGGTCCAGCAGCCATAAAATAGGCCACACAAATAAACCACAGCTCAATTCAATTTTCCCCACATGTGTATTTGAACAATCAAGACAGCAAAAATAGTGTATGTGTGAGTGCGTGTGATTGTCACGTTTCAGTCTCAGTCCATTCTGTTGCTTCAGTCCACAATCACAACCACAATACACCACAAAAGCACCAAGGAGAACCACTCAAAACTCCGCTCCAGGTTTTAACCGGGGATATCCTCAAAATCAAACAAATAAACAAAACGAATCCCAACAATTAATGACAGCGTCTGCTCACTGTTCACATAACAAGGCTTGGTCACGTTATGATACTGGGGTACTCACGCTACCGTCATTTAGTCAGTCATACGCCAGGTTTGCCAGGTTGGCGGTGTTGGCCGTAGCTCCCCAGGACCGGCAACTTCGGTCGAAACTCCGTCAGGAAATTATAAATCCTCTGGTTGTTCCTCCTACTGACACGGACCTTAGAGGCAGCTAACATTATTACAAGGCTTCACAACGCGGACTTAGCACGCGCCAGGCTACCAGGTAACGCTGATGTCGTTTTCTTCCATTCACTCACTCTCCGGTGGCTCTGACATTTTTTTCTCCCTTGACTTCCTGGAGGACCTTGGCTTCACACTCCCCCCCCCCCCCCTTTTTGCGGGGGTTGTGATAGGATTGTAATCGGTGTTTGGGCATTACCGTGTGGAACATGCATGAACGTTTGACAGGTGGTTGGTGATGTCACTGACAGTTGACCACTAAACCATTCCATTAAAGGGCCAAACAGTATTTGGCCTTTTAAGTCTTCTTAAGACATTCCTCTTCATCACTTAATCCTGTACTCTTTTTGTCTTTGTCCCTCCAGCTCCTACTACGACCAGATGTGTGGTCTCTGTGGTGACTACGATGGGAACCCAGACAATGACTTCACCAAACCAGATGGCACTCTGGTAGGAAATGTCAATGACTTCGGGAACAGCTGGCAGACAGAAGAGGATGAGGATGACTCGTGAGTTTACACGCTTTCATCTTTGTGCTGTAATCTCAGAATTAACGTATTTTCTTCAAACTTCCTTGGAAATTCAAGCATAAGTCTAAGCTACATGTGACTAGGCTCATCTATGGACTCTATAACGTGTATATGGATTCAGCTACTAAAAGATTGGGAATGACAATAAAACAAATGTCCTTCTGATTTATACATCTCAATTCTGAGTGCACAATGGGACATTTTGAGCACAAAAGAATAGCAAGAACATTAATTATATTTTGTAGAGAAATTATTAATATTATGCAAAGGATCATTCATTTTGACAAAATAAATGTCAAACATTTTCTGTGCTCAAAATGTCCCACTGCTGTGCTCAGAATTGAGACACAAATATAATGCCATATATGTCTTCAATTCGTACCGTCTATATGTCTAAATTCTTCCTGCCATAATTCTTGAGTATAAAGGAGATTGAATGGACTGTTGATTTAAGAAATGGAGTGTGACCCTGATGTTGTGTTTGTATTGATCAGGTGTACTCCAGGCACCAAGCCTGACCCAGACTGTGACCCCAAACTTGAGGCTGAGGTGGTGAAACCAGACAAATGTGGCAAAATCAAAGACCCTGCTGGACCCTTCAGGTCAGCTTTTTTTTCCCTAATTATTGACCTGCTCCAATTGTTGGACTACAATGTGTTCTACTGTTTAGCGGGACCTGAGCTAAAACAATCACTCTGCTGAGATACAGATTCAGAATCTGAATATACAATTGCATCGGAAAAACCATATGTCCTTGGTATTGTCTTTGTGATATTTATATTTTTACTTTAACAGTAAATATTTTTAAATTAGCATGTGTGGACTTTTAGTCCCTACTATGGGTCAAGCACCAAAAACACTGGATCCTGCATTTCCCATGATGCAACTCAATAGTGTCTCTTGTTAGACCTTTCCTACCTGGTAAATCACTAAAAGTATCCCTTTAACAGTTAAATTAATATAAAAAATGTTTTTTTTTAAATTAGACATTTAACACTTTTTATTGGCTAGTCATATATTTGTTTTAGCTATGACCCTGTGACAACAATCGCTATTGGTGAAAAGGTGAAAATTTAGCCAGTGACAGGAGATTTTGGCCAATCACAGGAGATTTCAGAGAGAGGGCGTTTTTGTATTGGCTGAGTTACAAATGCAGATGCGCATGCACGTCCCTTCAGATAATGAAAGCCTAATGCAATGGCGGAAAATCCTGCAGAAAATCCTGCAACTTTTGATACATTTCCAATACCTCCTTTGCCTACAGCAGTATAGTACAAAACACCTCCACAGTGTATCAGATTACATACTGTGGACAAAGGGTAGTTAGAGGGTGTGATTGTAGATACTAATCAGTCTGAATATTTTCAAATTATGGTTTATTGGTTCAGTTTTGTACCTACTTTATAACTGTACAGACAGTGGGTGTTGAAAGAGGTAACCAATGGTTACTGGAGGACAGAAATCATACACAAGTGCCTATGAACCATTCCATTACACAGATTGTGGTATCTTTACAAAGATACAAAGATTATCTAACTCATTTATCTTATTTCAGATTACAATTATAGCTTGTTCTAGCTTGGAGTATGAACAGCATTGGACTCTGAACCACACTAAAGCACACACACACACACACACACCTGAGTGGCTTATGTAAAGGATATTTTGCTTAAAGAATTCTATTTTTCTTTGTTTATGAAATTCCATGAAAAGACCCAAACCAACAATGTGTGTGGGTATCTGCCTTCTCCTCCCCAAACTGAGTGTTTTTCTCTGTTCCAGGGAGTGTATCAGTGTAGTGAATCCCACTCCATTCTTCCAGAGCTGTGTGTATGACATGTGTCAGTTCAGTGGCCAACAGCATGTACTGTGTGATCAGCTCCAGGCCTACACTGATGCCTGCCAAAGGGTTGGAGCCAAAGTCCACTTGTGGAGGACTCCAGACTTCTGCCGTAAGTCTTCAGTATTTTAATGACAAACTTTCTTTTTTCCAAAGACGATCATTGTGTCCTCTGCTTCTGGTTGGAGCACAGGACATCCTGAGTGTAGGTTTACTTTGTGTTCCTGTTATTTCAAATGTATTCATTCTTTTTCATGATTTTATGGAATGCCATGAAACAGGCATTCATGTTCCCCACAAGAACTTCTGTGATCCCCAAAGGTGACTTTTCATGTCAAGTTTAATTTTGACCATCATCATGTCAGTATTTGACATCTTAGTTTCGCATGGAGACTGCTGTATGTAATATACCTGCACTCACCATTTGTTAGATGGTACATTTTTCTCAGGGAAGATTATTTGAGGTAAAAAGGACTGTTAGGGCACTTATCATTTGTATTGTTCAAAGAGTACCTTCAGTGCAGTGTATTGAGTATTTGGAGACGGGCACTTTGCGAAACTAAGATGGTGAACCTGGTAAACATTACATGCTAAACATTAGTATGTTAGCATTGTCATTGCAAGCATGTTAGCATGACAATACTACAATTTTTACTTTTGATCTTTACTTTTACTTTTATTTTTACTTTCTGACCAATTAATCATTTGGTCTATAATATGTCAGACAGTGGTGAAAAGTGTCCATCATAAAGTAAATGAAATACACACCTCCACACCTCCATTTAGTGTTACAATAGAAGCCATACTCTGAACTGTAAATCATTTCCTCCCTATGTGGCATACAGCTTAACCACCGCTTCAGCAGAGAAGTATATGTTAGCCTTAAGCCAGTAGGTTACTGCACCCAGGTGTTATTGGATCAGAAAAAGCTCCAACAACCACCATCATCCTACCTACAACCTAACATTCATCTTTTCATCCTTGTCCTGCCCCTCCTTTTATGTATCCGTGTATCTACCCTACCCTCCTTACTACTACCCCTCCTTAATCCATTCATCCATTCCTCCCTCAATCTCCCCTCTGTTCCTCCATGCAGCCCTGGCCTGTCCTCCCAACAGTTCCTACTCTCTGTGTGTGAGTTCATGTCCAGAGACATGTCTGGGTGTGGTTGGACCACCCGGCTGTGAGAACGTGTGTGTGGAGGGTTGTGCGTGTAACCCAGGCTTCATCCTCAGCAACGACAAGTGTGTGGCACTGAAAGACTGTGGCTGTGTGGACACTAGTGGATTCTATCACCCTGTAAGTGGGAACAACCTCAAAGTGACTTTAATCACACTCCATTTATCCTGAACAAAAAAACATACTAACCCATGCTCACTATGCAAAGAGGCTTAAGCTGGGATATAAAATGACACTTGACTGATTTACATAACATGACCAGAACAACAATAGTATCAGAAGCAAAGGATGTTGTCTAAGTGAAGGAGAGAGCTGTCAATCATGGATTGTCCAGCTTACTTGAAATGACATTTGAACCTAATGCCTGCTTAGCCTTGATCCAGCACCTTCACACTCCACAACGTGGTCCTGTTGTGATATCTGAGTGAACATTTCAGACATTCACTGCTCAGAAGGTTTAACAAAAGAGTGTTGGAAAGGTGAACAAATATATTGTGTTTATTTAAGGGAAGCTGAAAGTTCACCTTTGTTTATTTACCATATGATGGAATTGAGTCTGTGTTATTGCTTTGGGCTCATTTAGGTACAAACATGAGCATGTGTTTTAATTACATTTCCCTCCATCTGCTGTGCTAAAAAACAGAGTGTAAAAAATCCAAAGTCAAAGCATTCATGTCCTGCTGCCACTCACAGTTAAATAACTAAGACCAAAAAATAAAGAATACAGAGAGTGGGAGAGTCTGTGGGGTTGGGGACGAAATAAATGGCAACATCCCTGGTTGGAGAATGGATGAGGGCCCTTGTATGTCAGACCCTTCTCTACCACCATCATGACTGATAAAACACAAGGGCATGAATCAAGAGATTTATTCATTTAAAAAATGGGAGAAAACACAAATTCCATGTCCATGTTGATGACACACATCTTGTCATTTCTGCTTGAATGTATTCACATTTGATTTTGTAGAAATTTTTGAAATGTACTTTTTAAAAATCTTATTTTTGGCATTTTGCCTTTATTTGATAGGGTAAGTAGAAATACAGAAAGAAAATATCAGAGAAAGCAGGGTATGACATGCAGCAAAGGTCCTTGGCTAGAAACAAACCAAGGAATGGAGGTTATTTGCTGAGCACATTAACTATTTCACTATGGGTGCCCTGATGTAAGCACTTTTTTTTAAGAGAGCATCAGAAAATACAATTATGGGCACTGAGTAATTATAATAATTATCATGATGGATTTAATATTATATAAACTATGAGCCAGCAGGTGGAAGCTTCTGTCCAAAAATGTCAGTTTTGGCCTTTGAAATGTCATACTGTCAGAGCTTTGTGCAGACCAGAATTAACTCAACATCTGGGAGACGATTTTCAGTCACTGTACATACTGAATAGACCAATGGGCTTTGAATGTATCTGACCTGAACAATGACATTTTTGTGGAGGCCTGGTGCATTTAGACCTTTGTGCACTGATTGTATTGTCTCTGCTTGTACAATGTCTAATTTGCATTTTGTGTATGTGTGTGTGTGTGTGTCAGGTGGGTGATGACTGGTACTTGGAGGGTTGTGAGCAGAAGTGCGTATGTCACAGTGGAGGTTTGATCCAGTGTCACAACAGCAGCTGTAAACCAACCACTGAGAGCTGCCAGCTACAAGATGGAGAATATGAATGTCGTCCTCTGGGTACCTTAAACACCAACACACACACACACACACACACACACACACACACACACACACACAGTTAACACAGTCTTAAACATGTTATTCAAGCAATCTAAATAAAAATGACACAATACACAGATGTTTTCCTCTGCACAGTGGATTATTTTTGATAAGTTTAGAGGGAATTAGTCCTCTTATACTATGGTTATTTACCAGCAATCAAGTAATCAATGGGCAAAGTGGGCAACTGCCCCAGACCAAAAAGGGCCCCTAAAAGCCCCTGGTGCATATTCCTAAATTAGTTTCTGTTTAATTACCACACAGCAAACCATATACTGTATTATTGTATCAGAAGAATGGTGTACACATTGCACAGAAAGTCAAGAGCAATGGGGGTTTAATCAGGCCCAGCAGCTCATTTTTGCCTCAGTGTCCTAGACCCCCAGATTCACTGTATGGCAACTGGTTTCTGATGATTCAGATTACTTGTAACTTTGTTTGGGAATATGCACTATGGGTCCTGCTTTATTACCTGAGGTCCTGTCTTAGAGGGGTCTTGTGTCAAAGTCTAGCTTTAAAGCCTTCATTATCTCAGCTGATATTGTGCTTATATGGTGCATGTTCGTAAAGTAGTTTGTTCTTAACCAAATCACCACACTGTAAACCTGGGACCAGGTATTATTCCAGCAGAGTTCATACTTTACACAATGCACAGAGAGTGGGAGGAACAGGAGGTGAATAGGTGCCCACTAGCTTGTATACATACAAGTGTCTGTGTATGTTGTATGTGATTTACATCAAATTCCAAGTAGGCATGCTACAGTGCTTTAGATTTTTTCAGTTCATACCATAGGAAAAAACGGTGTGAAACTAGAAAATGCATTTCCTACTGACAATGCGTGTGAATTCTGATTATGATAAAGAGCGTAACATTTTTACATTTGAATTGTTTCTGTAGCTGAAAGTATGCAGAAGTAGTAGTCGGCCAAAAAACTTGCAGAAGAATAAATTGCAAAGCATTGCTAAAAGTGCAGAAATGTGAAATGAATTGCAAGAATTGGAAGCTGAACTGCATTACCTAAAGAAGCTAAGAGCTGAAATACATTGCTACAAAAGTTGGAAGCTAAATTGTAATATTGTCAATGATTTTCACTTTTATTGTAATAAATTGTTGAAAAAAGCACAATATTTTATAAAGTATAAAAGGTAGAAAAAAGTTGAATAGAATCATAAATGTCCATAAACAGCAAGTTTTAACATTTGAATGGTTTCTGTAGCTTAAAATAGGCAGAAGTAGTAGTCGGCTGAAAAACATACAGAAGAAGAATACATTGAAAAGCATTGCTGTAAATGCAGAAATATGAAATTAATTGCCAGAATTGGAAGCTGAACTGCATTACCCAAATCACCGGTAAGCTCCTTTAATTTTGAAAATTCAGCCTTGTCTGTGGCTATCTGGTAAGCTCATGTTATCATCTGGGGTCTTTTATTTAGAAAATCCAGCCTTGTCTGTGGCCACTGGGAAGCTCATGTTATCATCTGGGGTCTTTTATTTAGAAAATCCAGCCTTGTCTGTGGCCACTGGGAAGCTCCTGTTACCATCTGGGTTCAGTTCAGTAATTTTCAGATAAAAAACAACACAAATACAAAAACAAAGTTCAAAAATATCTCCTGTACATACAATATACAGAACACAATAACAAAACCAAACAATCTCTAAAATGCTAAATTACATGTGCAGATTAAGCTGGGTTACCCCACACTCTGCAGTCCTCACTGCTGCAGCCTAAACACACTACCCACGTTCAAATGAATGGGAGTACTAAATGAATGGGCCGGCTGTGGCACAGAGGGTAGTGCGGTTGTCCATTAACCCCAGGGTTGGTGGTTCGATCCCGGCTCCTCCTGTCCACATGTCGAAGTGTCCTTGGGCAAGACACTGAACCCTAAGTTGCTCCCTGTGGAGGCCAGCATGGCAGCTGTGTCCCCATTGGTGTGTGAATGGGTGAATTAGACTACTGTTAGAGCTTAGATTACTGTTACAGTGCTTTGGGAACCGTTTCAACGGTTGAAAAGCGCTATATAAGTAAAAGTCCAAAGTCCATTTACTTCGCCGCAGCGCCTGATTTGAATCTGAATAGGGGCTAAAATACAAAATAACTGACCACATGGTGGCGCTATTGGTACAGTGTTTTAATATGTTAAGCATTTCCAGATCCAAACTCCACACAGTTCAGATCAATTCTTACCTCTCTTGTTCAGGAAATGGTATTTGCTCCATATCTGGTGATCCACACTACACCACCTTTGACAAACACACCCACCATTATATGGGAGCCTGCTCCTACACCCTGGCCAAATCCTGCAACGTCTCCTCCAGCTTGCCATACTTCACTGTGGACAGCCAGAATGAGCTAAGAGGAAGTAATAAGAAGGTTTCCTATGTCAGGGCTGTGGTGATCAATGTGAACGGTGTGACTGTCATCCTCGGAAAGGGCCGCACAGTCCAGGTATGTTACCTGATCTCTTGGTTCTTTCACAGCAGCTGATACACTAAAGATTCTGTTTGCTAGATTAGTAATCTCTACTGTCCCCTTCACTGCCTCTGTGAACTCACTACCAGGATAGATTTGGAGGGAGAGCTTGATGTAGAGCGCCAAAGAGAAACAGGTGTTTGTAATATTAAGTTCTGAAATGATTAGTTGATAAATCGATTAGTCAGTTGACAGAAAATCAATGAGCAGCAGTTCTGATAATCCGTGAATCCTTTGTCATCATTTTTGTGCAATAATGCCCACAAATTCACTGGTCCCAGCCTGTTCAGTGTAAATATTGACTGCTTTTCTTAGTCTTGTACATTGAATATCTTTGGGTTTTGGACTGTTGGTCAGACAAAACCAGACATTTCAAGAAATCATCTTGGGGCCTGGGAAATTGTGATTGCATTTTAGTTGTTTAATTGGGGGGTTGGAGTATAACCAGAGGGAAATTGTGGAGTGAAACTGAAGATGAGCAGACAATTTTTACTTGTCAAACACAGGTGTAACTAGTAACATTATTAATTGCTGCATTGCAATGCAATCATTCCTGGAAGGGAGTCATCATTAATGTTGTTAGTTACACCTGTGCTTTTCTTGCTGTGTCAAAATATCTGCTGCAAAAAGGGTCTATGAATCTCATTAATTTGGGAACAATAGACATGACAGGAAAAGTTTGGTAACCACTGGTTTAAATGAATGCCTCCACTTACAGACACTTGTTTCCCTTTCTTCTTTGCACTTCCTGTCCATCATCAGAATAAATATCTCTGTTCTTCAGGTCAATGAGACAGTGGTTGTCCCACCTGTCACCTCCATCAGTGGAGTTAAGATCTACTTGAGCGGAAAGTTTGTTGTCCTGGAAACATCCTTCGGCCTGAGGGTGCGTTTCGATGGTAACCACCACGCTGACGTCACTATGCCAACCTCCTACAATGGCCTGCTCTGTGGCATGTGTGGTAAGAACCAGTATGATTTCTTAGTTCCCATTTCAGCAGGGATTTACTAAGAGTACTAGAATATTTTACTCAAGTAAAAGTACTGGTCAAACAACTGATTATCAATTGTAAATATACAATCGCCTTCCTCTATATAGCCTTACTAGATTTAACCAGAAAGAGGACAAAACTCAGATAATTAAACAAAATGACTGACAATAAATAAAAAGTACATGGACACCAGGAAGGGTGCAACAATCATTATCAAGCCACATAAATTAAATAGCCTGACACTTCTTAGAAGCAACAGTACAATAATACTTCACCAAAGCAGACAACACAGAAATGTATAATATAAAAATATAGCTATCCCCAAGGCAACCCTGTATGTATTTTTCAGCATGATGACTGATCACTCTGTGGTGAGTCTTAACGTTTGTTGCCCTGGCAGGAAATTTCAATGGAAACCCCAAAGACGACAACCTGAAACCAGACAATACACCAGCTGCTAACACCAATGAGTTGGGGGGCAGCTGGCAGGTTCCTGACCCACGGCCAGAGTGAGTCACATCAAAGTAACAAAGTTATCTCAGGGCACTTTTTCATATAGAGCAGGTCTAGACCGACTCTATATATTACTGGGTAAATCGTGGTTTTATTTACGCCAATGGCAAAGTGGACCGGGCCTTTATTTGTAACAACTTTATATTAGAGACAAACTCAACATTTCCTCCTTGTTTACCTGTTGATAAATTTAGATATAATGTTCATTTCTACAGCACTAATTCAACAGTACAACAGCGTCATGTCATACTCACCACTCTCACTTAATCTTCTTAATATAGAGATACCATATTCTTTATTCACAAATTATTTCCTATTGCCTTTACTTTGCTGTTTTTGGATCGCTGTTATTATTATCGCTATTGATATAATAAAACCCTAGCAGGAAAGGCAGGGCTCATTAAACAGAAATTGTACATTTATGTGACATTAACCATGTGAGACATTATGTAGAGGTACTTTTACCCACCCCTCAATGTTTTTCAGCAGGATTTTTTTTGTTTGTGCTGGACACACCTTCAGGTATTTGAGACTTTATTCAAGGTCAACAAAAATGATTTATTCTCAGGGAACATAGAATATCTACAGATAAAAGTGGAAAATTTCAATTTCAATTTTCCACTTTTATCTGACTGACATGTTTTAACATACAATTCAATTCAATTCAGTTTTATTTATATAGTGCCATATCATAACAACGTTATCTCAGGGCACTTTGTCATAAAGAGCAGGTCTAGACCGACTCCTTATGTGTACAGAGACCCAACAATTCCCACCAAGAGCAAGCACAAGCAACAGTGGCAAGGAAAAACTCCCTTTTAACAGGCAGAAACCTCGAGCAGAACCAGGCTCTGGGTGGGCGGTCATCTGCCTCGACCGGTTGGGTTGAGAGAGAGGGGAGGGAGAAAGCGAGGGAGAGAGCGAGGGGGAGAGAAAAAGAGAGAAGGAGGGAGCGAGGGAGAGAGAGAGAGAGCATGAGGAAAGCGAACATGCAGTAGCACAGCACAGCGCAGTTCAGTTCTACATACAGATGTAAAGCAGCAGTACAATACAATACAGATACAGTATGTTGCTCTGGACCAAAGTGTTGGGTAGGCAGACTGACAATCATCTATGCATACACAAACATGTAAACGCTCAAGCACAAAAATAAATCATTACTTTATTCCATTCTAATGAATCCTCCACCTCTTCTACAGCTGTACCAACGGTGGAGGACAGGAAGACTGTGATAAAGAGGTGGAGGAGGAGGCCAAGAAGCCCACCAGCTGTGGCATGATCACTGATCCCAATGGTATGACACACACACGCACGCTGCATCATGTTGAGAACCACATTTTCCAGACCTGCCACCTGCATATCCCGATTCATTGACCTGACATTCCACTCATGATCATCACTGTCATCAGAATCACAAACAGGCTATTATGCCTAAGCAAATTACAGTTAACATCAATGGGAAATAAATGAAAAGATGCCATTTAATATTTCAGAATGTTTATTGGTGAATTCTTAAAAGTGCTTCAGTAATGGATCCTTTAAAATAGAAGCCGATCCCAGTCTGGCAGGTTCTGAAAGATGTTTTAGCAGGATCGAGCAATACAACACCCATCTACGTCAGCCAACTCACATGGAATGGATTATTATGTGAATGCAGAATATTTACAGCGTTGATATTTGGCGTCTAGGCTCTGGCGTCGTCACTCTCCACAAGGCAGCACCAAGCTCAGCACAGCAGTGTGTGGGGAATGACAATACTAACTTCCCACGTATGGGAATATAGACATAGTGGATGCTGGGGTGGAGGTAGGGCTTAGGAAATAGTGATTACTATAACACATCATAAGTTATAAAAACAATAGTGATATCGGTACTTCAACCCTTTAAACTACTTCTACATTTAGTACTACTTAAAGTACTTCAGTCCTTAGTATCACTGTCACTGAACAAGGAAGTGATGTCCTAATTGAAGACCCGCCTTAATGAGAGGACTGACGGATTGCGTTTTTATTTTCATTTTGACACCAAAAGAGCATGGTGACATGTAAATGTAAATGCAATACACTGGGGGCGCTGTTTTGCTTATTGAATATGAATATTGTCCACTGTACAGCAGGTTAAGTCTTTGAAAATGAAATGTCAAATGCCGTTTTCATTTTCATTTTCAAATTGTTAGAAAATTGCATTTTAATTATGACTTCAATATTGCTTGAACAAATGGAAAATTAGGCTACATTGTTTATATTGCATTTTAATTTTCAAATGTGATATAACATTTGAATAGTGTCCACTGTACAGCAGCTTAAGTCTTTGAAAATTAAATGTCAGACAGTTTTTCCATTTTCATTTTAATATGGTCATAGAACGCCAATATGAGTATGTGAAAATGCAAATTGGATTATTGCATTTTCATTTACATTTTTACTCAGATAACACTTACATATGTAGAAAATTATAATACTATTGTGGAATTACATTTTCATAATTAAGTTTACATTATCATTTTAATATAGTGCCCTATAGACTTCTTTACAATATCATTGCGATCATTGAGTAAAATTAGTTTGTTTGGCATTCACCTCTGCCACATCCCTGTGTCTTTGATCTTGACCTCAGGTATCTTTAAGCCCTGTCACTCTGTCGTGCCCCCCGAGCCATACTTTGGAAATTGTGTGTACGACATGTGTGCCACTGGAGGTCAGACTGTGGCTCTGTGCCAGGCCATAGAGAGCTATGCTGACATGTGTGCTGCTGCAGGAGTCCCCATCGCATGGAGAAACAATACCTTCTGTCGTAAGTCTGTGTGTGTGTGTGTGTGTGTGTGTGTGTGTGTGTGTGTGTGTGTGTAAAATAAAGAGGACATTTAGCAATGTGTCATGTCATTACTACCAAGTATATTACTGAAACCACAGTTACAATATTTGATTGTTTTTGTGACAAACTAGAACTGTTAGCAAGGTTCTAAGGATAGAGGGTGCCATATGCTGTACAGATGTGACTTAGCTTTGCCTAGTATGGAAGAATTGACTTTTTAGGTGTGTGTTGATTAACTTTAGAGGGTTGACCTGGAGGTGTCTTAATGTTAGTGGCAGCCATGATAAGATGTGGTGAAATTCTTTACATTTTAAAACCAGATTAAGCTGAATTAATAGCAAAACACCCTTGATCAGTTGGGTTTTGCTGCTACATACTTACTTGCTCTGATGTCATTAGCTTATATAGGCTAATGTTAGTTTCTGTATGTACAACATGATTGTTGCCACAGTGGCTGCTGTGAGAAAATTATGAAATAAGAAATTATGAAAGGTAAGGAAGTGTTTCTGATCCACAAGTCCTTGCTCAAGCAATAGACAACACAGAGTTCAGACCCTCCCAGCTGACTGATATCAGTTCAGTGAATTTTAACAGCAAAATTGGATATCTTGCTGCTTAGTATGTAGTATTTAGTATTTGGACACACTGACAGATGATTTATCAGTAATGAAATCCTTGCCACCATTTAGAGTTGTCAGTGTGACAAAATTATCAATTGCAACTTTACGTTTGAAGAATAAAATGACAGAAATATGTCCTTCCTTTTTGTTTAGAGATTGATGAAAGCTGTAATGCTGTGTATTTTACAAAACATCCTGCAAACCACCATTTTCCAAATGTCCTCCTCCCTCCAGCTCTGAAGTGCCCCCCAGGCAGTCATTACAACCCGTGCGGCCCCGCCTGCCCCCAGCCTAGCTGTCAGGACCCTGCAGGCCCCGGTGGCTCCTGCAAGCATCCCTGTGTAGAGGGATGCATTTGTAACCCTGGCCTCATCCTCAGTGGAGACAAATGTGTCCCACTCAGCGAGTGTGGATGTACTGATGGAGATGGAAAGTACAGGCCGGTAAGTGTGCTCAGTGGAACACTCAGTGGATTTTCATTTTCCTGGCATTTCTTGCAAGAAAATATGTTTGAACTTATTTATGTGCACTATTTGTGTATGTGTGTATTCAGCTTCAGGTTCAGGTTGCTTTATTTATACCCGTAGGTAGATTTGTTTTGCAGTTCAGAAGAGTGTCAAGACAGACATTTCTTTCAAAAATACACACATTTAACACCTTTCTCACAGACACAGACAATTAACAAGACTAAAAAAGCCTCCCCCTGTGCGTGTGTGTGTGTAGGTGGGAGACACTTGGTTCACAGAGATGGACTGCTTGGAGCGCTGTAAGTGTAACAGCAACCACAACATCACCTGTGAGCCCTGGCAGTGCAGCCCTGCACAGGAGTGTAAAGTTGTTGAAGGAGTACTGGACTGCCACTCTACAGGTGAACTTAACAAGAGGCTGGGTGACCAAAGAGCCACTACACCTGAAGCTGTGTCATCATTTTGAGAATAATCATGATCTGATCGTTTTTCATGTTAAAATACATCCAGATTGAAGAATAATTCCAGTTTGTTGTAATTTGAGTCTTATTTTTGTAGTTTTGTTCATCATTTCTTTTTGAGCCAATCGTTGATTAAATCATCAAATGTATTTTTTACATTTCACCAAGCCTTATTTCCCATCTCAGGTAAAGGAGTGTGTCACGTGGCTGGAGATCCTCACTACTACACCTTTGATGGTGTGATGCACACGTTCATGGGCACCTGCACTTACATTCTGGTGGAGGTATGGGACAATTTCGACCTGTATTTCACATTTCTCTTTCAACTTGATACAGTGCGTCTGTTTATTAAATCATTCTTAAACTATAGGAAACATATCAAATTAAACCATATTGGTTCAAATTATTTTTCCAAACCCTTTAGGTGTGTAACACCACCAAGGTAATTCCCTTCAAGATAGTGGCTAAAAACGAGGTGCGTGGTCAACCAGAGGCCTCCTATGTTCGCTCTGTTATAGTCTACCTGCCTCATGACACTGTGGTTGAACTGCAAAAGAGCCACAGAGTTCTGGTAAGGAACGTTTTTAAATTGGTTTAGATTTAACGGATATTGGGTCATAACTGCAGAAAACAGTAATGGGATACTGCATAGTGGAATGATCAGAGGCTGACTAATATCTGTGTTCTCTTTATATTGTCTTAGCTGAATGGACGGCGCGTGCGAACCCCAGTTTCCATTGACTTGGCCGGAGCCAAGGTGATAGCCAGTGGATCCTACAGTCTGCTGGACACAAACTTTGGTCTGCAGGTGAAGTTTGACGGAGTCCATCACCTGGAGATCACTGTTCCTGGAGAATACTTCAACAAGGTATGAAGACATGAGACCAGTCTCCACCCAGTTTCTCAGTGTCAGGTCAGACAGTCACTTTTGTTTTTTACTGATTTATGAATGCTATAAGATTCAACCTTGTCACGGCCCCTCAGTGTATGAAACACTGTGATAACCTTGTTTCACCTCCCCCCTCTCCAGCTGTGTGGCATGTGTGGGAACTACAACCACAACTCCTCTGATGACAACCTGATGCCCAACAAGAAACCAGCCAAGGATGTGATTGAACTGGGCAACAGCTGGAAGTCAGATGGAGACAGTGATCCTGGGTCAGTGGGTTACAGCCATTACACATGGTTTACTGTGATTATCTGGATAGTCTGAGGGCTGTCTCATAAAACTCAGTCTAGTGGGGTCATTCTTTAGGGAGCACAAATGTGCATTGTCATATCGAAGAGAATCATTACTTTTCAAGTCTAAAGATGGTGTTGAAATAAGACAAACAGAACATCAGTAAAAATATCATGTGTGATCATAGGCAGATGGAGTGTCTTACAATTTGTCATCTTAATAGCATGAGTTAATACGTCAGCTAAGTCACTCAGAAACAACATTGCAACATCCCAGAGCCTGGCTTAACCATTGATCCAAACCTTTTCCCCTCTAGCTGTCAGCCAGACACTCGTCCAGACATCCATCCCAGCTGCACCGCAGAAGAAGAGAAGCTGTACGAGGCTCAGTGTGCAGAGGTGATCCTATCTGACCGCTTCAAGCCCTGCCACTCTCTAGTGCCCCCAGAGGCTTTCCTTGGTAACTGCATCTATGACATGTGTGAGTATGATGGCATGAAGGCAACGCTCTGTGACAACGTGGAGGCGTACGCTCAGGCCTGTCAGAGCGCCGGAGTCACCATCAGCTGGAGGAACAACACCTTCTGTCGTAAGTTACAGTAACAATGATCAACAGTTTAAATAGAGAAAATATTCTAGTTTTACTCTTCTCATATGTAATTATCTTCCCTCCCTGCAGCCCTGCCCTGCCCTCTTAACAGCCACTACTCAGACTGCACTGCCCCTTGCCCCCCCACCTGCTCCGACCTCTTCCCCATCTTCTGCCACCTCCCTCCAACTACCTGTGTTGAGGGCTGCCAGTGTGACGCAGGCTACGTCCTCAGTGACAACAAGTGTGTACCTCTGGACAAATGTGGCTGTCTGGACTCAGATGGAGAGTACCATGATGTGAGTGAAACAGAGTCCATACTGCTGTTGGCTGATGGGTCTAAATAGGATATGGTATCATAAAACATCCTGAACACTGAAATCAGAGACACATGCAGATTATTAGAAGTATTAATGGAGTACATGTGCATAATCTTCATATAATTTCCTAATAATTTACTAGGCCTTTTCCTGAAAAAAACAATTTAATTCGGTGCCATTATAGGGAAAATTTCCTGGAAAGAAAAGTTTCATGTAGAGCCAAGTAAATATCAATTCATTATTCATTTATTATTGTAAACTCCATATATGTTGAATTGTGTGTTTGCCTGTAGACAAATTTCACATTTTTTGCATGTTCCAGTACCAAATTACATAGCTCTTTCCAGGAGGCGTACTAGGCAGTTATTACAGTCAATTAAAATAAAGCCTAAAACAATTTGGTCACACAAAATGATGGTCAAATCTTTCTGACTTTTGTCTAATTTATGTTTTTTCTTGTAAAATTTTGGATACTTTCAGCTCTTGAGGTTTTTCTGAGGGCTCAAAAGTAGACATTACTCCGTTTGTGGGGTCTCAAACCAAATTTACTTATTAACAGAGGAAATTAATAAAGGCATGTCTGCATTATAAGCCTGTTTCAAGTCAAGGCATTATATAATTTCCAGTATATAATGCAGTTATTATAAATGTCATGCACTCACAGTATGCCTCTATTAAGTTAGAATTGCCACTTCCAGTGTTATTTTAAGTATAGTGCCTAGGCATAGGCACTTTGTTTTAGCACCACCAACTGAAGCTCCTCGCTGTCAGGTGTAAAGAAGCAGCAGGCAACTCCACAAATGTTCCACAAATACGAGTCATTTCCTTAGGGATTAAAGGAAAGATTGTTACACGTAGCAATACATCATTGCATTCAAAGTAATTAAATTTCTGTTTATAAATCTAAATAAGTCTGTTGTGTTTGTTTCTGTGTGGATGTAGGTGGGAGACTCATGGCTGACAGATAAATGTGCTGACTTGTGTACCTGTGACCTTGGTGGCAAAATCATGTGTGAGGACCACAGCTGTGTTTCCAACTCAGTGTGTGCCCTGGACAAATATGGAGACCTCTACTGCAAACCCACCAGTGAGTCCACCACTCTGAACAGCTTCATCTGTAATATTACAACATGTTATGTTATGTATACATAACATGTTGTAACTGCTAGGCAGTGTACAGTTTAGAGACTTTAAACCTTAAAAATGTAAGTAACAATTGGTATTGTTTTGGTCATAACCCATTTTGACCATTTCATTTATTTTTAAATCCTCTTTAGAGTTCGACAAGTGCAGCATATCTGGGGATCCTCACCACCGAACATTTGATGGTTTCACCCATCACTTCCAGGGTCCTTACACCTACGTCCTTACTCAGGGCCACAACCTGCAGAACTCCCTGTCACCCCTGGTAGTGAGGGGGAAGAACATCAGACGTGGGGGTAACAGCAGGGTGTCATTCCTGGATCAGATGTACATCGACGTTTACGGTGTCAATGTTCGCTTCTTACAGAAGAAGATCGTCCTGGTCAGTAGTTTGTCTTTGTCTGATGAAAGCACCTTTTATTTTTTGGTGTTTCATGTAGTAAAAAGTACATACTGCAATCATATTTTATTTTCTCTAGGTCAATGGGGAGCGTGTTGTACCTCCTCTCAGTCCAGTTGGTGGTTTGACCATCACGATGAACTCCAGGCAGGTCCAGCTCACCACTGACTTTGGACTAACTGTACGTTTTGATGGCAACAGTCGCGGAGGTAAGAAGAAGAAACCTCTGCCCTCACTAATTGAGCCCTTCTTTGGCTTGTTTGTGAATCCATTCTCTCTGTTTGTGTATCAGAGATCATACTGCCCAGCACCTATAAGAACTCTGTCAGAGGGCTATGTGGAAACTACGATGGCATCACCAGAAATGAGTACATGAAGCCAGACGGTATGGTGGTCAGGGACCTGAACACGTTTGGAGAAAGCTGGAGGGTCAGTGACCGACAGGCTGATGGACTGAAGATTTTCGACCTTCCTCACACAGTCCACGCACACAGGTAGGACCACAACCAGGGCCACTGCTTTAGCTGTAAATACAGTTTCCATATATTTTGATATCGCTTGAAAGTTGGGTCTGATTCATTAGGGTTCATGGATTCTTGGATTTGATGGCAATCTGGTATGCAGTAATTGAGCATTCTTGCTCTGGACCAGACTATTGGACTGACTGACTTTGCCATCATCAATTCCCGCTGCTAAGAGCACTTATATAATTGCTTTAGCCAAGGTACATGCAGACAAGCAGCTGCATTGTTCACATACTTGCTACTTGTAACTCACCAAAATATCTTCCTTGAAAATGAGAAAACATGATCACAGCAGTGCTATCATAGATTAGTTTCTCTTCAAAGTTTTCCCTCGTTGCTGTTGTGGTTTGGAAGGAATGCAGGATACGCGAGGTAGCCATCATGCGATCATGTAGTCAAGAGCAAATACATAAGTGCTCCATCAATGCAAAAAAGGTTTCTGGGGTTCTTGCATTTTCAAACATTTCTGACCGACAGTATGGCACTGTTGGTGGTGAACATAACCATGTTCACCACCAACAGTGCCATACCTTTCCTTGTTTCATATTGCTATTCCTTCCTCAATGATATCTCACTTATAATTAGATGTCAGGTTAGACACAGCAACTTTAACAATGCCTTTCTGCCATCTGTCTGCCAGGCGAGAGGTGGAGACTGATCCAGATTCAGGATTTGAGACATTGGACTGCTCTCAGTCTCAGCTGAATGACTACAACAGTGTGGCTCAGTGTGGAGCGCTGTCTGACTCGAAGGGACTGTTTGCTGCCTGCCATGTGACTCTGCCACCTAAAACCTACCAGGAGTGAGTAGTCTGAGTGTGTGTGTGTGGGAGTGTGTGGAACTGTCCTCTGGAGAGCAGTTTTATGTTGTGCATATACAACACATGATTCACTTCAATTCCAAATTGTCCCTGTATGAAATAATGTGGTTGTTTGAGTTGGCGGCCTTTGCTCATGCTCAGTGTGTGTGTGTGTGTGTGTGTGTGTGTGCGTGCGTGCGTGTGTGTGTGTGTGTGTTTGTCCCTCAGTGACTGTGTGTTTGACCTGTGTGCTGAGCAGGGCAGTGCAGCGCTGCGTTGTGCCAGTTATGAAGCGTATGCTGCAGCCTGTCAGGAGGCTGGAGTCAAACTGGGATCCTGGAGGCAGCAGCTGGACTGTGGTAAGATGCTGAACACACACAAAAAAGTTTGCGGGAATAATGAAAATGGAGAGATTCACAGAGCAAGAAGTATGTTAGAATGAGGACCATACCAGTGGTGTGCTTGTTTTAGCCCATTTACCTCAAATCATGCTTTCCAAAACAGTCAGCAAAAATTTCCATTTTTGTGACTGTTTTGGAAAGCATGCTTTTGATGTATTTTTACAATTGTTCCAGACATCCATTAATTCATTGTATTATCTAACGAGAATGTTACTTTGACAAAAATGAATGCAGACACAACTCAAGCAAGTTTCAAATCTGCTCAGGTTTTCATATTGTATAAAAATGAATGAAAACTAATGGAAGCCTGTAACCTGGAGACAAAAATATTCACATTTTAAAAATAGAGTACCATCATTTGCAAAGTGGTTTGCTGTAATGTGTGTGAAATAAATTTGTAGTAAATGTGCTAAAACAAGCAAATAAAAAAGCATATGGTCAAAGTACTGTAGCGATCAAAGTAGCCTTGATCTTAGTGCCCTGAGATAACATTGTTATGATATGGCGCTATATAAATAAAACTGAATTGAATTGAATTGAATTATGATGTGTTGTACAGCCACATACATTTCTCCAATGCGTTATGTGGTTTTGGAAACTACAAGCTACTAGCTTGTTAAAATTAACTTAAAACTAAAATGTAAAAGTGAAAATTATCAGCCATTATTCATATCAGACAAGGTTGAGAATTCTCTCTCTCTCTCCCAGTCCTCTCCTGTGATGCCAACAGCACCTATTCCTCCTGTATGTCACCTTGCCCCGCCTCCTGCGCTGACCTGGCAGCACCCTCTGAGTGTGACACCACTTTCTGTGCGGAAGGGTGCCAGTGTGCTGCGGGCTTCGTCATGAGTGAGGGAATCTGTGTGCCATACACACAGTGTGGCTGCACCTTCCTCAACAGATACTACCCTGTAAGAGGCCTTATGGAACAGTTACAGCAGTGACTGTGTATGTCATTGTGTGATGATGTGATCTCATTTCATCCTCCCTCCATCCTGCAGCTGAAGGAGAAGTTTGTGACTGACGACTGTTCTCAGTCCTGTGAATGCACCAGCACCGGTGCTGTGTGCCAACCCAAGACCTGCCAAGACGGTTACATCTGCACCATCTATGACTTCAAACGTGACTGCTACAAAGGTGTGTGTTTGTGTGTTTTTATGGGAAGAGTTCTCCAAAATGATGATGATCAACTCAATATAATTTCAGTGTAAACTCCACTGACTAAGCCCATATTTAGCCACCATGTGAGCCTTCTCATAACCAACTAAAATCAACACCAAAAAAAAATGCAAAATCCACGCCATCTCTTAGAACTCATATTAAATGTATATATTTTTGCAAATGTTTGAGGGTGAAATATTTCCTGGTAGTACACATTAATAAATATAATGCCCACACAAGAGCATATATAATATATATCAAATATTACATTTTGGAAATATAATGGCCATAATTATAGATACTGAGTGGAAGACTTATTAACATGAAAGCAAATGCAGTCTGTGTAAGATTAGCACCTAATTTACTGAGATGCTATCTGCACCTGGTCTTCAAAAGGATGCTACTTTTCTGTAGCCTTGGTTGTCTTGTACTGTAAAAAGGTAATCAGTGAAGAAGCGCATAACATTAAGGTGTAATAAATGAGTAAAACTCTACAACAAAGGGGGGAAAACACTGAGATTCTAATGTAATCAGTGTAAATAAATTTTAAATGTAAAATGATGATTGTGAGAGAAACAAACTAAATCAAACTGTCAAAAAACTCAGTAATGTCTTGTTTTGTGTTTCAGCAAGTCCCTGCCTCAGTTACCCCTGTCTGAATGGAGGAACATGTAAGGAGGCCAGCAACAACATGTACACCTGCCACTGTGCAGAGGGCTTCGAGGGTACAAACTGTGAGGTGGAGATAACACAGAGAGGAGGACTGGGTACGGCCTGCTCAAATATCATTCTTCAGGGAACAAAAAAAGCTAAAATAAAAAAGCTTGCACATTTCCTCTACTGATGCAATTTACAAACTAATGACTTGTCAAACTATGACATTTTCATAACAATCAAACATTTATATCAGACTGCTGCATACACTATTCTATTCAGCAAGATAGCTCTGATTGAAGGCAGAAGGGTCATTCTTTACCTGCCGATCAACAGACTGTAGAAGCCCTTGTGCATGAAAAGTGAGGAATGTTAAACAAGTACTCATGGACTTACTATCCCAAAAATTTGACTTAACATGAGTCTTTTTATTTTTTTCGTTCCTAAGATTTTTATTTTTTTCCTGAAAGAAATTGGCTTCCATTAACAGTCAAAAGTTTTTGTTTGTTTGTATTTTTTTATTTAAGAAACCAAGAGGGTTATCCTGATTGTGGTCCTGGTCTCAGTCGCTGTCATCATCATTGTGACCACAATCACGTGTGTTTGCAAACGCAAAGCCAAGTAAGTCTCAACTGATTCTGTGCTGTACAAATATCAAAGCATTTGTGTGTAGAAGAATGTGCATGGATGTGTGTCTGTGTGTGTGTCACGACTGCTGACTAATATTTGCAGAATGTCCTGACTGACATTCCCCAGTCTAAGGACACTGCTGCTGTCCTCTACTAAAAACACAGACAAAACACACTCTTATAAAGGTCCAGATACTTTATACATGGCACAAATACATAGAGAAAAATATATACGATTATATTTACCTGTATAAAGATATATGTATGTATACATATGTGTGTGTATATATGTATATATGTATATATATGTGGATGTATATATATGTGTGTGTATATATGTGTATGTATATATATACATATGTATATACACATACATATATATACACATATATATGTATATGTATATATGTGTGTGTATATATGTGTGTATATATATATGTGTATATATGTATATATGTGTGTGTATGTGTATATATGTGTGTGTATGTGTATATATATGAGTGTTTGTATGTATATATGTGTGTGTGTATATATATGTGTGTCTGTATATATATGTGTGTATATATATATGTGTGTGTATATGTATGTGTGTGTGTATGTATGTATGTGTGTGTGTATATGTGTGTGTATGTATATATATGTTTTTGTATGTATATGTGTGTATGTATGTATATGTATGTGTATGTATGTGTATGTATATATGCATATGTATATATGTATGTATGTGTATGTATGTGTGTATATATGTGTGTATATATACATGTATGTATATATGTGTGTGTGTATATATGTATATATGTGTATATATATGTATGTATATATATGTGTGTGTGTATATATATATATCTATGTATATATGTATATGTATATATGTATATGTGTGTATATATGTGTGTGTGTATATGTATGTGTATATGTGTGTATATATATGTATATGTATATATGTATATATGTACATGTATGTATATATATGTGTGTGTGTGTATATATGTATATGTATGTATACATATGTGCGTGTGTATATATGTATATGTATGTATATATGTGTGTGTATATGTGTGTGTATATATGTATGTATATATGTATATAAGTATGTATATATGTGTGTGTGTATATGTATGTATATATGTGTGTATATATATGTGTATATATGTGTATATATATGCATATATGTGTATATGTGTGCATATATGTATATATATGTGTGTATACATATTTGTATATATGTGTGTGTATGTATATATATATATGTGTGTGTGTGTATATGTATATGTGTGTATATATGTATATGTGTGTGTGTGTATATGTATATATATGTATATTGCATGTATGTATCATTTTTTAATGGGGGGGTTAGATGTTATGAATTTGTGTTTCAATTATTTTGTCTTGTGCTGGGATTCAGGGATGTAACCAGTTAAGAAAAAAGTTTCATTTTCATTGCAGGTCACAAGTTAATGTAATTCAGAGGCAGCAGCCATCTCTCAGTGGGTGAGAGAAAATTACAGACATCACCTTATTGGGAATTTCTGGGAGCATACTGTATCAGCACTGGGAAGTGAATGGTTTTATTCACTGATGTTTACATGCTCAAAATATCCCGTTTTTTGCCCTTTTTTTGAAAAAGACAATATTCCTACTAAGCTAACATGGCTAATGAAAATGAATGTTTCACTAATAATCCCATTTACATGCAGCTGTGCATACTCCAGCAGGGGTCGATACCCTAACATGTTGTTTAGCACGTTTATCATTCATTATAAAGAGTCGGTCTAGACCTGCTGTATATGAAAAAGTGCCCTGAGATAACTTTGTTATGATATGGCGCTATATAAATAAAACTGAATTGAATTGCGTCACATTTTTTTCCACCAATGGCAGACTTGTTTGACTCTGCGAACACAGCCTCCCTCTTTCATTCGTTCAAAGAATGTGGGCTTTTCTTTTGTGCATGCATCTCCACCCCTACCTTGCAAACTTTTGGTTAGTTGGTTTCTTTACAACACACAGAGCTGACTTTTTTTTTCTGGCTTCGTTCATCTTTTCAAACACTTGTTTGAACAACTCATAGTTTCAAGCCTTTTGACCATCGAAGCGTTCAACAGTCCTTAAATCTTTGAAGTTGTATCAGCCACAGAGCAGTTTAGTTTCTGTCCCTCCCGGAAACTCGCTCACGTCACCTGATGTTCCCCCCACGTGGGGCAAACATGCGCAGAAAGAATATATTTATTCCAACCAGAGATTAACAATCAGATTAAGGTTTACATGGTTATTAGCCGCTAATACTTTACTGTTGAACAGATTATCAAAGGTTTACACCCCCCCCTCTGAACCCCATAGAAGATTCCTTCTGATCGGGCCGGGTTGGGCCAGTCTCCTCCGATTGAGGTGGTTACAAGAGGCATTTTTATTCTGATTTGGCTATTATTCCGATTATTAGTGGATTATTAGGGTCCATGTAAATGCAGCTACTGACTGCCATCACTCTACATTTTTTAAAATCCTCTGTACTCTTACCTGCAGGCAGAAATGTGTTATTAATCTTGTTCATGTTTAAGTCTCTCACCTCAGTTCTTTCTCTCCGCAGGAAAAATGAGCGTGAGGAGAAAAAACTCAGCATGAAATCAACCAGTAAGAATTGTCATTATTGTTAATGGAGAAATAAGCTTAAATTAACTCAATTGGACTAAAACTAAATATCTGACAAAATTTCTATCACAGTGCACATTTAGTCACCATTATCTCTTTGTCACAGTTGTCATCAGGCAGGGTTTGACCAGGTTTTACCTGCTCACAGTATATAAAGTTGTTAGCATTAGCACCACCTGACCCAGGTGCTTACATGCTGACTCATCAGTAAATTAACTCTCTCAGATGGACTGTTACTCACAATGGATATCGTAGATAGTATTATATATAGTATTTGTTTCCTTGTATGTAATTAAACGTTAATTAAATGGTCAATGTGCTTCTATATTGACGTTATTGAGTAAAGCCCCCTTGTTTATGCTTGACACAGTGTGCACGAGGGTGCACCCGCCAAAAGTGACATCATCACGCCTCTTGCATCAACGTGTAGGCTTCGCAAATCTGCGCGTGGGGCTTTTCATTTCAAGATGGACGAGTTTGAAGGGTTTTTTCCTCACTTTGTTGAATACAAAAGTTCAAACAGGCATCTGTAGAACATGACATTAGTTCATTACAATATAACTGAGAACATGACTGCCACAAATACCAATAAAAACAAATTAAGAAATAAAGTAATTAATTAATTTTTACTATTAATATGTCTCAAGAATTTTAAAATGCCGACCAATTTGTTTTTAATTGCTTCCAAAACAGGAGGAGATCTTAAAAATCTACATTTAATTACTCAAATAATTTTTTTATATTTTGCCAGGAGAATCAAATTGTTTACAGGATATTCGACATTCATTTCATTAGAATACATTTGTTGTTCCAAATACTTGACTTCTTTCTTCACAGGGATTGTATAATGGCGATAAAATAGGCATATGGCTTCTTCACTGAATGTTTTGTTTGTATTCGACTATTAGTGAATTTTACAACTTTTAGGACATAATGATTTAAATAAGTGTTCGTACTGCTTAAAAGCTTCCTGAGGAGGTAATTCAGGACAGTTCGCGCCTATTCATTTTGACAGAGCAACGGTCAGTGGGTAAACACTCGACTGACCAACGGTGTAACTTCATCACTCACTCACTTAGTAAGTCAGGGACAGACTATAGTTATAGGGCTGGCCCCACTTTGTCCAGCCAAAAACCACAATGAGACTTACTTCTCATGACATAATCTAAATATCATTAAAAATGGACCCCAAAACAGTTTGAGATAATAGTTATAGTTACAGCGGCTGACCCATATATTGGAACGCTGATATCATCATCTGATATTGACCTGTCACAGGTATATTGACATATGTCCTGGCAGATATGCAAATAGAAAATGCAGTGCAGAAATGTATTAAAGGCTGTATTTGACCCCTATTCAACTTAATTCAAATTTTAAATATATTTGTTGTATTTTATTCACACTTATCTTTTATATTGATTTAATCTTCAGCAAAGCATACTGTCTAAATCTTTGTAAGTGTAAATACCAGGCCTCATCACAACTCTTTAATAACCACATTTAGAGAAAATTATGTATATTATGTTTATGTTTAAAAAAGGAATTTAGACTACAAACCACAAATATTGCAAGTGATTGGGGTAATGCTGTAATCTGTAATCTCCTAATAGCCTCTAAATCATTCCCAAAAAGTTTCCTGGAAAGAACTCTGCACTTTGGTACTAATTACAGGGGAAATACAAAGCTCTGAGACAGTTTGAGTTTCATTAGTTGTTTTGAGTTATTTATTTCCAGAGGAATTTCTTCTTTAGTCAAGTCTCCAGTTGCGTTGAATGCCTGTAGAAATATTTCACATTTTTGCATGTTCATCTGTGAGCAAAAGCACAAAGTATCAATCTAACAGCTGATCAACTATAAAATGATGGTGATTATTTGTGCAGCTCTAATATCATCCTTTTTTTCTCTTTCAGGTGTTCCATATACAAACATAGATGACCAAAGAAATGATAAAGTGACTTCTATGTGATGAGAAACTGTTTAACCTGTTTAGTGTTTACCTGAATATAATAAATGCCTGCTGTATGACATGCACAATCTGTTCTGAAGCTTATTCAACAGGCCTCCCAAGAAAAATAAAACTCAAACAAAAATAAGAAATGAAGGAAGTAGTTTTTGTCTTGTGAGAGTTGTGAATATAATAGATATTGTTCATATGTTTTGCTTTCTTAACTTATGCTTTTGATGTAATTTTAGTCAGATGTGTACATTAACAAAAAAGTGCAAATCTCTGTGTGTGTGTCTGTCTGTGTGTGTGTGTGTGTGTGTATGTATTTTTGGAATGAAATGTGTGCAAAAAAAAAAAAGAATAAAGACTTGGAGCAAACCAACCTCCCTCCAACATGACGTATACATATGAATATTCAAGCAACACAATGCAAGATAATAAGATAGTTTGGTAACGCTTAGATTACAGCCCACAACATTTAATTATTTGTACTATGTATGTACTGATACATACATGTGGGTACAAGGGAACAAGATGAAGTTAGGAGACTGTTCTCCCCAAAAATACGGCCGTGTAGGTCATCTGTGCATCAGCTTATTGCGACCCATAATTACATTTGTATTCACAGTTTTATTTATGATGGGAGCAAAGGCAGAAGTCAGATGAGGTAGTATAAAGAGCGACAAAGTCTGTGTAGGGAGAAGGTTAGGGTGGATGGATGGGTCCAACAACACAGGACTTTCACCCAGGAGACTGCTGTTTGTGTCCCGTGTGAAACCAAAGTCAACCTTGACTTAAGTACGTAAGTTAAATTAGGTACATTAGTAAGTTACGTCATGTGACTTACTAACATAACGTTACTAAACTTACTAACGTACTTATTTTAACCCAAACCATGATCTTTTTCTAAGCCTAACCTACAGTATGTCGTTTTGGGAGTCATTGACAATCTATTCTGTCGTTTATGTTGGAGGACTTGTTGGAAATTAGGGAATAAAGGGGTAACAATCTGGGAACTTAAAAATAATTTATATTGTAGGTATTTTTTAACTAATGGGTACCTATTCTGTTATTACAGGGTACAATATGACCATTACTGTACAACAAAGCTAGAAGTTTGGGGTAAGATGAGGTAATGAGTTCTGTAGCATTTTATAAATATGCTGTGAATATTTATTCAAAATGATGTACTAAAAATGTACTACCAACATTGGAGGGGTACAGACAACAACAAAAATAGGATAGGCAAACTGCATAGTTCGTAAATAACTATTGGGTACATTTGTGTTTTTACTTTGGAACAAACAGAGGTTCAGGGAAAAGAGTATTGTCAGGAACATACTGTAGGCTTACAGCCTATATGTTGTAAAGTACACTAAAAAAAATCTGATGATTTGATTTGATAATTTGTATTTGGTCAAAAAGTACTGTACAACTTAGGCACTGGACTCAAAATCCACCCAGAGCCTCAGAGGCGCCTTAACATTAAATTAGGCCCTGGGGCTACAGACAATTTGGAAGCCCCTACTTATATAACTAGGCTGTCACCTATATAACTAAGCTGTCAAGTGCATTTAATTGACGCTTGCCACAAGTTCGAAATGCACACCTCCCTTCACAATATG
The DNA here is from genome assembly GCA_002120245.1 of Maccullochella peelii. Lineage (NCBI taxonomy): Eukaryota > Metazoa > Chordata > Actinopteri > Centrarchiformes > Percichthyidae > Maccullochella > Maccullochella peelii. Next base: position 51,874 of record LKNJ01005649.1, read on the forward strand.
CCACGGCAATATTAATTCAGAACCCCCCTCAATGGACAGCGACAAATAGTAAATGGAGTTCCCTCCTAATCAGGGCCGGTTTTAGCCTGCTATATTAGGGTGAGATGGTAGAAATAATAGGTGGGCAACTTGAGCGGTAGGTAGCCCAGAGAGGTTAGAGAGCTCGAAGGTTGTCAGAGTCAAGTCCTGCCATTGTGCTCTCAGGTCTCTTCAGTTTATGGCAGTTATATGTGCTTGTGTATGGGGTGTTTGGATGGGTTAAATGCATTAGATTAATTTCCCCATGGGGATTAACAAAGTAGTATTCTTTTATATTTTATTTTATTCTAATTTATGAAGAAAAATTTGAAGCAGGGAAATTGGGAGGTAGTGAAGCAGCATTTCTAAGTTTGCTGCTACCCTATGATTTGAGTCACTGGAGGGCAGATTGATTTACACTAAAAAAATTTTTAAAAATCCTTCAAGGAGTTGACAAGGTCCGGGGCTAAGCCCAGACCATTTGGGGATGAAGTCAGGGTGTGTGCTGAATTCTTTTAGGGTGGTCCCTGCTGTTCTGCCTGGAACACTACTGCCTAAATTTCATTTAATTTTACTGCATTGTATGACTACTGCAAACATTACATTTCATTTGAAATTTAATTTTTAATGTTAAGACGATTGCTCTGGACAAAATGGACATCTGCCTGTAGCAGACTGATCAACTTTTTTGTTCAGAAATGGTATACAAAATGCAAATGTGTCTACTGAGTTTATGAGACTGTTTAGTTAAGCTATAAAATAGTATACAAATATAATTTTTTTATTATGAAGTAATTAAAAAAAATTATGTATTAATTTCATTCACTTAAACAAACAATAAAGATATACTGTAGTTTCAGCATTTTCTCTACACAGTAATGTGATCCCCACTAATAACCTGTGTATTCCATTCCCATTTACCCATATACTCCATCTGGCAAAGCTTATACTTAGTTTAGGTTAATGCTTTACTTTTTTATCTCTTACTATTACTCTAACCTCTAACTTACATTCATCTAATAATTTGTATCACAGAGCCTGAATTTTCATTTCCACCTTCCCCTTCATGCTATACATGATTTTCTCAAAAGTGCAGTACAATAAGAGTTTATTCAACCATTGCTATTGTGTAGGGAGTACGTCCATTTTCATAGAATACATAGGTGCTATTATAGCAAGTAAGACCAATTTACTGTGAGACAGGTCTAAACCACAGTGGCAGCACATCACAATCCCCCACAACAGTCACACTTGACTCCAGCTTAATGTCTCTGTGTAATATGTGTAAGAGCAAAATGTATCATTATCATTATGAGTGTTATGTAGTGTCTTGTATTTTATGGTATTTTGTTATTATCCTGTGTGATAGTTTTATCTGACATAAAGTACACTGTTCAGAAATCAAATCTATCTACTCCTTATTTGTTGCTCTTTATTCTTCTGCTTAATTAAATCTTCAAAAGACACTGTTTGTTGAATCATCATTTTATTTGTTCACTTCTACACAAGGGAAATCAGAATTTCTGCCACAATATGTTTCTCAGCTGCTGATGTAATGATGTCCAATAGCACACCAATCTCTCACAACTCCTTAGCATATGAAACAAATGTGCATCCTCTTTATTACATCGGGGACATTTAGAAGATACTGAAGAATAAAGTGGAGGTAATTTAAAAGGACAGTATTATGTACAGTAAGACATTAAGATGGATCAATGTGTAGTGTTTGTAAGAATGGATTGTGAATCTTTCAAGATCTTTTCCTATTTTTTCCCATTCCCATCAGCCACTGTGGACTCGTAGTCTTGTTTTCACAGAAGCATGTGGGTTGAAATGTATCCAGCTGAAAATCTAGGTTTTCAATAGACTAGGTTTTTGAATGAATATCAAACACAGACCGACACATTACCCAGCAATACTTTGTCATCAAAGTAGCCAGAAAACAGGAGATCCCAAAACATATGCCAACAATATATGTCAACAATAATCTTCCTCACACACTGAATGTGACTTCAAACATTCAGATTGTCGGAACAGCAGCTGTGTTCAACCAGACTCAATAGAATTCAATATTCTGCTATTAGAATTCCAGTGTACAAAAACTATAAAATTCCACACATTTTCCCCACATTTTAAGGCCTCAAGATTATGATGATAAACAGAGTCCTGATAGTCATCATACACATGAGTATGAAAGGTGTCAGGGGTCTATAATATGTCTATGTGTAGTTGCTTGAACACTGGGATGGTACAATGATACAAACTTACTCTGTATCAACAACTGGCTGCTTTCCATTAAGTTTTGTTGTTCGCATTCATGTTTCAAGATTCCTATGACTTTATTGACCCCCTTTGTCTGGCACCACCGCCAGCTCAAAATTACCCCTAACCAACACTTTGGTCCATGAAAAGATGTTTTGAAAAATCAAAGTCACATCTGTTGTAACATTAGCTGTGTACCAAGTTTACCGGTCCCATAGTTTCCTAGCAATTTCCTAGAAAGGCTACTGATGTAACTGTAAATTCAATGCAAGGTTCCTGGAAAGAACTATGTAATATGGTACAGTGTTCACAGAGTACACTTCCAATTATTTAATTCCAATTAATTACTGGTAAGACTCTCTTAAGAGTCTTTTGGTCAGTCACAGCAGGTCAGCAGAACATGAAAAAATGGCAAACAATTCAACACACATGAACAATAAAGTTTCCAATAATACATGAAGATTTACTTGGGTTTAAAAAGATTTCTGGCAGTTTTTCAAGTCAGTAAGATTGTAACACTTCTTCCAAGTAAATTCCTCTGGAAATTTATAACTAAACAAACTCAAATGATTGTCTCAAAACAGGGCCTTTGTTTTCTCCATAATTAGTACCCGTAAATCTTAAATCTGTTCACCTGCCTTTTAGGGCTCCTCACCTTCCTAAACACTGCCTGAGTAAGTGATAATCAATAAGTAATAAGTAAATAATAAGTATTTCATTGAACAGAGACTCTGAGGGTCCTATAATGTCAATATTTTTAACAATCTCATTTATTCTGATAAAAGTCTAATTATAGGGGGACATGCTATAAATGTGGATTTTAGAAATGTAAAAAGAAACTGAATGTCAACATTAGTCCAACAACAACCTCTCCTATCAGTTGGACCCTGTTTCCACTGCAGGCCCATGAAATACTTTACTATTATTTAACATTTGATACACTGGGGTTTGAATTATTGGACAATGAAATGATGAGACTACACCATAAAAAGGTGCTGGTACACATACACTCATTGGTCTAACAGTGCAGCCACTGTTAGACCAATGAGTGTATGTGAGGAGTCAAATAAAAGACAAAAACAGAACTACAGAACTGGAAATTAACAACCCAACATTTACAATAAATAGACTGCATTAAGACATATAAATAAATTAGCCAGTATAAAGAGTACTGTATGGGGCTGGATTACACTCACATTCAAATTCTATCCTATTTTAAAAATCTAGGAAAGGTGCAAGACAACAGCCCTTCATGTCTGAGTTTAGATGCAGCTGTCATCAAATGTAAACCTATAATATGAAGTAGTCCAGTTAAAAAACACATAAACAATTACATTTTAATTTTTGAAACCTTTAATCTATCAATATTAATATCACCTAGGCTAGGCTAGGCATTTCCCTAACTGGGAAATGTAAAGAAATAGAGACCAGACTGTTTCAGATGTTAAAGGAGGCAAGGTAAAAAAAGTGTGAACTTTCAGCTCTCTCCATCCCAGCTGATCCCTGAACATATTTATTTGAGTTGAAATCAACATGTCTAATATTGACTGCATTTTGCTTTGTAATCAACCTTTGTGTTCTTGAGCACACAGGTCCTGCTGCAGGTGGAGCAAAGTTCGGGGTGTGTTATAAATAGCAAGTCAAGCAGCACACAAGCTGCTCATGTCAAGACAAGTTTTATAGGCCTTAAATGTTTCCAGTTTATACCTTATAAGTTCCAGTTTTGCAGTGAAGTTTTTATAATGTTTTATCATACTATTAAGTTCATTTATATTTACGACTGTTGTTATTATTCTTATGAAGTCTCATATTCGTTTGATAGTAGACTTACATTTCAGTATTGTTTAGTGGAAAGCCATGATATTACTTTTTAGTTTTAATAGTTATAGAAGTGAATATTAACAATTTGTGTTCTTTTCTTATCTTTTATAAAGCCTTTTCAAAATGTTTAAAGATTGAAGATGTTTACCCACTCCTGTGTCAAAATCATTGGTGTGTGTCTTTATTGATTCATATGGTAATTCATTGAGGTTTATAGGCATTTGTTCTAGCACATTCTACATTTTACCTTGTATGATTCAGAAGTTAAGGTTAAGTTTTTTGCTCTTTGTGATTTTTATATTGTACTGTTTAGCCTTAGCAACTGTGCAACTACTCATTTTAGATCTTATACTTTACTTTTGATTTAAGCAGCTTTACATTTTGATGTAGTATTCTTTATCTAAACGAATGATCAAGTTTTATATTTTACTTTTGGTGGTTTTAGATTTTAGATCATGCTCCTTTTGAATTGAAGCACTTTTATCATTTTTATATTTTATCTTATACTTTTGAAATGTATCTTGTTTTATTATCTTACATTTTACCTTATACCTTTGCATTTAAGAATATTAATGATTTTACTTTACATTGTACCTTTAAGTTGGAGTAGTTATCATGTGTGACCTAGTAAGCTTTCTGAGGCCCCTCAACGTACAAAGAAGATCAAAGGGCCACCTGCTAAGTTTCTAACTGTCGCTCACTTGGTCAGAACTTTAAGGTAATTTCCAGAAAGACTCAGATGTGATGTTTGAAGTACCAAGAAAAGAGACAAATATGCATTAAGCTGTATGAGCAACGGGAGGAGTTAGACAGGAAGTGTGATGTGTATAAAAGATTAGGCATGGACGGACGGACGGGCTTGCCTTTTGGTTCTTGTTCTACTTTTTATTGACTTCACCCTGAGAGGTGTTTTTTAAGTACTTTTCCTTTTTAACTTTGTACCACTCAGATAATTTTAATTGTTATTCCTTAAATAAAGAAAGTTAAACTTCTTCTGGACCACTCTTCTTTCTTCTCATCTCATCTCATCCTCCCGACCCTCCCAGCCAGGCTCGTCGCCTCTCAGGTGAGCCCCCTCCACATGATGGCTAGAGATTAAGCCTGATTAGGTCTAGATTTGGAACACCAGTCACTAGGGGCAGTACAGGCTTTCCTTACGGTTTCGCTAGGATCACAGCTGGGTGTATGCAAGGAACCGATAGAGTATTCTTTGGGTGACTGACTAACGGGCTGTCCCTGACAGCGAGGACTCTCCCTGGCGTATGCTGGTAAAGGGGTACAAGAGGGAAGTCTCAACCGCTCGGTTAAGTGCCCACCTAATGTTTAGGTAAGGGGGGGAAGGAGATCACATAGTAGGTTTAGCGAAAGCGCTGCCTACACTCAGAAGGGTAAATCGCCTTTTGGTTCGGGCCCGCTGACCCCATCAAGGCCCATCAAGGAAACTCGCGGTAGGCCGCCTCGAGAGCTCTGGCACCCTAAAACTAAAAAGAGTCTCATTCACTGATAAAAAGAGGCAGCTAAAAGGAAAAAGGTCTGCCCACTCTATAGGCTGTCAACTACTCGAGGGCACCACACCTCCGCGCTCTCTTTCACAGATAATGGTGATGAAACCTAAGCTGGTACATGTTACAGGATTTTATGATGATGAGGTTGTAGTTAAAATCTGTCTTATCCAGAATCAGATTTAGTAGATCAATATAAATTTTACATCTGTATGTTCAGCACAGAAATAGTTTCAGAACATGTTCAGCTTTGCTTAGCACATATACTGGAAGCAGGGGAAAACTGCTAAACTAACCCTAAGAGAGAAAAAATCCACCCTCCAACAATCCCAAAGATGTCTGATTGATATGTTATATCTTGTAACAGGTGCAGCAGTTGTTGTTGGAATTATTTGTTGACCAAAAACGGCTGGGTCACAACAGTCCTGGGTTAGGGTGAGGTTTTTCTAACTGACCAAAACCCAGCTGACTTTGGGGACTAGTTTTCTTGCTAAGAAGATACACTACATGGCCAAAAGTATGCACACAGCCAAACATTCCACCCATGTGTACATAGTTGAACATGTTATTCTGACACCATGAGCTATAACAGCCTCCACTATTCTGGTTTCAGGCTTTCCACCAGATGTTGGAACCTGGCTGGAGGGATTTGCTCCCATTCAGACAAAAGAGCATTAGTGAGGTCGAACACTGATGTTGGGTGATAAGGCCTGGCTCACGCCGTTCATCCCAAAGGTGTTGGATGTGGTTGAAGTCAGAGCTCTCTGCAGGCCAGTCAAGTTCTTCTCCACCAAAGTGGAAAAAGCATTTCTTTATGGAGCCCCCCTATGGAGGCACTGTCATGCTGAAACAGAAACTGTTGCAAGGTCTATGTTTTCAGATGCCGCTAGGGTAGCAGTTTTCTCTGATCTGACTGTGGGTTCAACGGCAAGTGTATTTCACAAAATGTTGGACTGTTACTTTATCAAAAGAAATACCAACGACTGGATCCATCCTGTTTAATTTTTTCCCAGGCCTGACACAAGCAGGCAATATGGGGTTTCCTGATATACTACATGAAAACACGAGCTGCCATAAAAAAGAAAAAGAAAATACAGTCAATGACGATTCCCTAAAAGTCTTGTAAATGACTCTAGTAATTATAATAGGTATAAGAAGGCAATAAAAACAACCCATTGAGTAAAATTAAATGAAGGCTTGAAGAAAATGTTTTTCAAAATGTGTAAAAAAAAAAAAAAATCTTATCCAGAAATGATAAACCAGTGAAATTAAGAACTGCTGTGGCTCCACAAGGGCTTTTCTTTTCTTTCATCATCTCTGCCCCGCAGCAACACTCCATCACCCTCCTCATCACATCAGCACCACTCCTCCTTTCTGGCCAATCACCTTTGTTTCCATTACTCTCTGTTACTCCTTCCATCACTCCATCCAGGTCTTGTTGACTGCAGCACATTGTTTATCTTTAAATGTCTTCGAGGAGACAGAGGATGAGGCTGTGGCGGCTGGACAGAGGGATCAAACACTGATGTTTGTGTCGCCAGTAAACCCTTCCTCTCCAGGTCATCTGACAGGAGAAACAGAGTGAAGATTTGCTCAACATGCTTTGACTGGCTGACTAGTACCAGTTCTTAAACCTCATGCACAAACCTAATATAAAATGGTCGTTGCTCTGACTACCTTCAATTGCAGGCATTAAACAGGTTATCCTTTACAGTTTACTGTCCAAGAGACAATCAATATGAGTGTTGCTGAAACAAAGCAACATAAGCCCAACATCTACCTTTGAAAGGAAACAGATGCCAGATGCTTTTTGGTTGGCTTTTAAACAGTCACAAGACTGAACAAATCCCATTAAACATACCCATTTCCAGCATAATTGAGCATTCTACTATGCATGTATATGTGCAAAACACCTCATGGAAAATGACTCCTAACTTACCCTTTAAGTACAGACATCTGTGGCTGTATTCAAAAAACATACTGAGGCTAAAAGTAGCTGCTAACTGGCCAAGTTCCTAAATTCCTAAAAACAAGAGGTGTGTCAGAGTAATTCACAAAGCATTTTACCACTAAAATTAGCTCCTAAGTCTTTGCTGCATATATTAAATTTGTGACACAATTTATAAAATATCTAAAACATTTGTTAGTGAAAAATCCATCCATCCATCTTTTAATTTAATGAAACATAATAATTTCATTTAATTTTTTAACTTTAGGATGTTTTGTGAATACAGCCCCTGGTATTTATATGATATCAATAGCACTCAGGGTTATTGTTCAGATATTCGGCACCAAATAAAGAACTCAGTCAATCTACATCGCTACTATGGTTGTGTTGTTTCTTTTTTATGACCTCTGCACCCTAACCCTACCTATTCTCATCAACTTGTAGAAATGTCATTCAGGCTTCCCTGCTGTTCTGTTTTGTCTTGTTTTCTTACAACCAAAAGCTGAATGTGAACAGTACAGTACAGTAAAGACGAGCCCAGTTATATACTATATTACGACTCATTGAGCTTCCATACCCATAATACTTATCCCTACATAACATGAAACCTGGTTTTACATCAGGTTTCCCATAGTTTTAACAATTTTAACCACACTCCCTCCATACTTTGACTAGACAGTTGGAACTAGTGCCAGAATCATGCTGTATGCTGATGCAGAACTCACTAAATGTAAAGAATTACCACTCGTGGGCACTGTAATTGTACATTTAGATAAAAATTAAAGTTAATTAAAATAGGTCACATCATCATTGAGCTCATAATACACTGTAAAAATGTCAATGCTGTTTTCTTACCTGCTGTGTGCCTCTTGGATCGGTTCCAGTACTAACACCTTACACTCTCTTTTGGCTATTTTGTCCAATGAAATGAGGGTGTGGTCAGGGGGCAGGTAGAGTGTTCTTCCCATTGAAGATCCTACAGGAGGGGTGATGGCCCGACAATCCATCACACTGCCTGACCTGGAGCCAGAAGAGACATTGTGTCATGGACATGATGATAGACAGGAATGTGTAGGTCCATCTGTAAATGTCTCTCCTGTCCGGCATAATGTTTGTGTCTTATAATAATATCATATGTAATGTGATGCATTTACACAATTCCAAAGAGTTGTGCATTTCTAGTAACATCAGTTTTTGGGTTAAAGGGAAACTTGATTATTTTTAAGCCCAATTTTTAAAAATTTTGGGGTCGAAATGACAAATACCAAAAGTTTTGGAATTGGTCCAGTAGATCGCCTCCACCGGAATCCGCAGACAGGCTGCAACATAATCCTTGCAGGCAATTGCGCCCGTGAAAAGTACGTCCACTAAAAGTGCTTGTTTTCGCCACTGAAAGGCTCTTTGTGACTGATATTAAAAGTGTCTGACAGCATTATGGAAAGGACCCCAACAGAGATGGACCATTATGTTAAAGAGTAAAATCCTTTTTGTTTAAACAGAAACAGAAAGTCTCGCTCAAGTAAAAGTCTCACTCTGAAATCTTGCAAGAGGTTGAGTTGTTGCAGGAAGACGAAAGGATCTTACTCTTTAATAAAAGGTCTTTCTCTTTAGGGATCCTTTCCATAATGTTGTCAGACAATTAGAATAACAGTCTGAGCCTGTCAGTGGCAAAAACAAGCACTTTTAGTGGACACACTTTTCACGAGTGCAACTGCCCGCAAGGATTATGTTGCGGCCGTTGCAGCCCGTTCGTAGATGCCGGCGGAGGCAATTTAGTGTCTTATAATAGCTTTGAACATTTGTCTTATACAATTTCCAGTCTTAACAGGAAGATATTGGAAGCAGTATGTTGCTGCACACTGATCTTCCGTACCTGAAGTGGTGTGACCTGGACGGGTGCTGGTGGGAAAAGCTCTGAGATCGACCCAGTCTGTGTCTCTCCAGCAGCTCTCTGACTGCAGGGCTTGATGATGATGGAGAGTTCCTCAGAGGTGATCGAGGCTCCACGGGAGGAGTGGACAAAGAGGCTGTAAACTGGAGTTTCAGTTTCATATGCTGGCTCAACTACGGTGTTATCACGGGGCAGGATAGGGATGGACAAGATAGAAGAGCACTTTGAGTATTACTGTATGCAGCTGTGTTCGTTTTGTCAACAAGAAAAATTTTTGAATAATGTCAAACCAATTTGGATGAATGGACAATTAACTAATTACTGTTTTAATGCATCTACAGAAACATGCATTATATCAGTGCAAAACATGTATATTCAAGATATATGTATGAAATTTACCACAAATAATATACCAAATGTCATCTGCATCTCAAAATCATTTCACCAAAGTACAACATTAGATAATTTAGATCAGTATGAAATGTTAGAGTAGCATTTACATTCAGACATTTTCACACAACCACAGCAAGATGAACAAACTGTAGAAGAGTTTAAAGTTTTAATTTGTTTTTAGTCTTTGAACAATGAGCAAGGGACTATAATTTCCACTATACTGCAGTATTTTAGCTGTTCCTAGCACTGCACTCTTCTGGACAGAGATCTCGGATGTTGTTCCTGGAATCTTCTG
>LKNJ01005650.1:0-22008 GCA_002120245.1 Maccullochella peelii
CCAATCACATGATGACAGTTTCTGTGTTGTTAAATGTAATTTGCTCTTTTCCAGGATGCACAACCAGCGAAGCAGCTGAGGAGCCTGAGGTCAGAGGTCAGAAGATGAAATCCTCCATCGCTGACAAAAGTCAAGTTTATTCAAGATTTCAGGTACCGTGTTTGTGTCTGTTCAGGACTGCTGCTGCTGCCACAGAGGTCACGTCTTCTGACCATTTGGGCTTTTTTATTAGTTATGTACCAATTTAATGCAAAACTTGCCAAATTAAAATACGGTATCATAATAATGGGATTTGGTGTTTCTCCACCAGAACTAAATCTTGGCTGTGTGGAGCCAGTATTGATTCCACATTTAGAACATTATGTTGGATGATAGAAAATATTACTGAGCTGATAAATGATTTCATAACATGAAATGATGATAAAAATCTGAAAATCTCACAGACTCGCAGGTTTATGACCTCCAGTATTTCTAATATCTGAGTCTCTGTTTGACACTGTGTACTTTTACTGCACCACAAGGACGTTTTGTAGTTTTTTTCTGGAACATTTTCAAGTAAATGTTTTTATGTTTTGAGCTCCCTGCTTACACAATCACACCACACGGTCTGTTAGCACCACCTTCAGGCCGCAACAGGTACTGCAGCGGCACCAAAGAGGATAAATTAACCTCTTCTGTTCTCCACATGTTCATCTATTAAATCAGTTTACATTTCAAGCTGAAGATGTATGTTCTTTATAAAACTGTATGTTAATGTTTATTTTTCATTGACTGCTGAGTAAAAACTGTCTAATAGTGATAAATGATCTCTGATTTACAATTTTGATCTTCAAATAACTCAATAATAACTCATTTATCAGTAATCTGGTTCCAGTTTCTCCAGCGTCTCAGATTTTCTGTTTTTATATCGCTGTAAACTGAACATCTGTGACTCTTTAGTAGACTCAGTCATTCTTATATAAAATAAAGAATGTAATGTAATTGTTAGTTGCAGCTGAAATAAACACTGTGTTGAACAGTTTTAATCTACAGAAGTGATACTGATGATGTTGATGATGAAGCTGGTCAGTATGTAAGCAGAGTGTAATGTGCTGTTTCCTCCACTAGATGGCACTGTGTACCTTCACTGAAATGACTCAAATCCAGTGAAACCTGTTTTCTTCTTTCTGCAAAATTCAACAAATACAACATTCAGTTAGACATGTCAAACATCTGCTTGTCTCTCTGCCTGTCTCTCTCTCTGTCTGCCTGTCTGTCTGTCTGAGGTAGGTTTTATTTTGTAGAGTCCTGATAAAATGGAACAAAAGAAATGTGTTAAATCAGCAGCTGTTTTATTCTGCTGTTGAAGTTGTTTCATTTATGCAGCTCCCTGTAATAACGCTTGTTCCGCTCGCCGCGGAGTCCACAGCTCTTTTTGGTCATATTTGTGTTTTGTGAGTCTGGTTGCTTCCAGTGAAGCTGCACTGAGGAAGCTGCTGTGTATTTATTATTGATCATCAGTATGAACAGGCTGCAAATGTCCGTCTGTAGAAAAGGAAGTATTGTTGGTTTGGACGTCAGGGTCGGTGGTACGTTCACACCCTGTATATTGACATGTTAATGCACTTTATTTTGTAGCTTAAAGGGGTTCTTTAATTTAATATTCTATAACATTATCATCATATTCCCCTTTTTAAAAATGTAACGCAGTAATGTTTACTCACAGTACATTTCAACTAACCTACATTTTTACACACAAATACTTTTACTTGAGTGAAATGTTGAATTTCCTCAGCATGCCGTCAGAGCTGCAGCAGATTTCTCAGCCTATTGATCGTTAATAAATGTACCCATTAGATCAACACATGAGCTGTTTTTGGGGAAATACAGACATTGTTGTTTTCACTCAGCTGAACTTCAGTGGACGAGAAACGCCCAAGTTTCCTCTTACAAACCCATTAAATCTGTTAATATTGGTATCTTCTGCGTCATGTGATCCGAGCCCGTTATCGGGCCAAATATTTGATTTTGATCCTTTTATCGATCACAGTTCTGATGTTCAAGATTTCACAGAAGGCTCCTTTGTGTGACGAAGGTGTCCCGTTAGCATTTTCAGAGTGTTTTCAGGTTCACAGCAGACACGCGGCATGATGTTCCTCGTGTTTGAGTAGTTCAGTGTTTTGGAAAAAGACGTAGTCAGAGAATAACAGTGAAGGTAACGTGCAGTGAGGGCTGTGCGATGATTCAGTATTAGCTGAGTGGTTCCAGTGGATTCATATCATATTATCATTATATTAATGTCTGTTTAATTATTCTGTGCAAGATTCCATTTAAAAACTAGCAGAATTAATTATGTTACTTTTGTTTTGGAGTTTGAACATAAAATGTGACTATTTTAAACATGGCTATGTATTTTTTATCGTGACATCCTTATTACTGTTATATCATAATAGTGATTTTAACCATAAAATAATATAATAATAAGATAATGGACATAATCAGGACTTCAGTTGTAAGCAGTCCATCAAGTCCAGTGAGGTTCAGGTTTCAGCTCACCTGTAGTATGTAAAAATGTGCAGCTCTTTATTTTCATATTATTGTAGTTGTTTTCTAATTTTATCTTTATTATTATTATTATTATTATTATTATTNTTATTTTATTTTATTTATTTATTTATTTTTCTCCACTTTTTTTTATTGCTACATTTTCTGTTTTACATTTGTGTTCTTGACTTGCTTTTTAGTGGCTTTATTTTATATATCTGTGTATATTTTTATTTTTCTCTACTATTCTTATTTATGCACCAACACACTAAAGCAAATTCCTTGAATGTGAAAACCTGCTTCTGATTCGGGGTCTGTAGGAGCGTTTAAATGTCCCTCGGATGGTTAAAGTGGGGTCGTGACGATAATGAAAATACCGTATTTGGAGAATGACAGTAAAGTTTTAACCGTCAACAATCTGAAGTCTAGACGTTTGAAAAGACATTTTTCTTTCTGTCTGTATATTAAAGTTTTTGTATTATTTGTGTTTTTTGGGGAGTTTTTCTTGATCCTGATAGAGGGGGTCGTCTGCTGTACACACTGTAAAGCCCCCTGGAGGCAAATTGGTCATTTTTGCTTTTGGGCTGTATCAATAAAACCTGACCTGACTGACTTTACTAATTACAGGCCTGATGAATTTTTCTCAGGTTAAATAATATATTTGTATTTCAGTTGATGTTTTTTTTAAATCTCTGTTGCGTTATGAGACATTATTATTATTATTATTATTAATATTATTATTATTATTATCAACTCTGTGGTTGTAAAGATCTAAGATACCAACGTGATTCTTCGAAAAGCAACGTCTCCGTCCACCATCAGTGTATCTGGTCTGCAGTACCCGGTTCTGTCCACTGTGTGGCGCTCTGTGCCTGCAGAGTGACTGCAGCTGTTAGTGTAACAGAACAAAGTGCCATCTGTGTTTCACACATGACAGAATCTGCTGTTTATACCAGAGAAAGTCATTAAGTAAAAATAGAAAATATATTTAAGAAACGGGTAAATCTAAATGAAGGACCCTTCAGGTGTTTCTCTGACCCTGCAGCAGGTCCTGCAGGTGTTTCTCTGACCCTGCTGCTGTGGACTGTGTTGTGTTCCTGAGGGTTCTGAGGAAAAGAGCCTTTCTGGATGGTTCTGCTGAGATTACAGAACCCTTTTCAGGTGCTAGACTAATTTTAAAAATAAGGTTAAAAGGAAATATATACATTTCTGCCATTTATTTACAATATTTATGTGTGTGTGTGTGTGTGTGTGTGTGTGCGCTCGCTGCATAAATGAATCCTGCTCATTTAAACCAAAATTGTTCTTTAGAGTATGGTTCTGCAAAGAGCGGGTCTTAAAGTGGTATTCTCCATAGGGTTCCAGGGTGGCATGAAGGGTATCTGAAGGGGTTCAGGGGTTCCACAGTAGGTTCCAGGAGTACTTGGGGGTTCCAGGAGTCGTTCTAGGTGTTTTTAGTGGGTTCCAAGGAATTTGGAGAAAATTCTGGCGTTCTAAGAGAGGTTCAAACAAGCTCTCTGAGGCATGTCTTGGGTTCCACAAGCATTACAGAAAGTTCCAGGAGTTGTTGGATTTCCAGAGTGGGTTACGGTGTTCTGAAGGAGATTCCAGTATAGGTTCCAAGGGGGTTGTAGGGGGTCCAGAGGATCTAGAACAGGTGTCAGGGGTTCTACAAGGGTTCCAGTGGAGGTTTTTTGAGTGGGTTCCATGGGCTTTAAAGGGAGTTCCAGGAGTTCTATTTCCAGGGGGTCCCGATGTTCCACAGAATGTTCAGTATGGGTTCTAGAGCTTTTTAGGGGGGCATCTAATGGAGGTTCTGGTATAATTTTAAAGGGGAACCAAAGGATCTAGAAGCGGTTCACGGAGCTCTGAGGCTTATCTAAGGGTTCTTTAGTGGGTTCCAGGGGCTTTAAGGAAGTTCCTGGAGTTTTTAAGAGATCATATGGGGTTCCCAGCAATCCACAGGAGGTTTCATTATAGGTTCCAGGAGTACTTGGGGCAGTTCCAGGGGTGCTTAAGGGGTTCCAGGAGTTCTAAGGGAGTTTTGGGATAATTCTTGGGGAGCTCCAGGGGATCTGGAGGAGGTTCTGAGGGTTCAAGGGGATCCAGAGGAGGTAAAAGGGCCCTCGTAGACTCATATCTTAATCCCTTATTACGGGGTCTTGAGTGGGTTTCAGGATCATCACTTTCAGTTTGGACCAGAACCTAAAATCACGAGTGAATCAGGAGCAACAGAATAAAATTAATCTAATTTCATTTTAATTGATTTAGAAAAGTGACTTGTTAAAATAACTTGATCTCGTGTTGAGTGAAAAAGGGATAAAAATGTTAGAAATAAAAAATAATTTATAAAAATTATAATGACATTATTTCTCTCGAGTCTTGTTTGTGTTTGATTTATTTGTTTCACCAGTTTTAAAAACAGCATGAAGTGTAATTGTATTTATTAGAAGTGTTATTACTGAAGGCAGATTATTACAATAATTAAAATAATATTTATAATAATTATTACGGATCGGACCGATGAGCCTGTTGTCGTCTGGTTTCTAATCCGGACCCTCTTCATCATCTTCCTCCTCTTCGCCAACATGTTTGCAGCGTCTCATTGACTTTTTCTCTCCCCGCACAGAAATATGTTTCCAGGCTTTCCAGACGTTTCTGTCTCCCAGGAGGAAGGCAGCGGGCTAAAGGAGGATAAATATTTAATCAGCGCTGCTCTGGAGTTTTTGCTTAATTAGAGGAATTCTGCTCCTGCCACGAAAATGAACCAAAATGACTGCTGGAGATGTCAAAAGCCCCCCAAAACATCAAGAGGGACGATCAGAGACGGCCACAAATATTATCATCACTATCATTACTATTATTATTGTTATTATTAATTTTATGGATCGGTGCTGCGGCCTGTTCTGATTAATCTAAATTCTAAAGACACATATTTTATAGCAGTGTGAAATAAAACACTTACACACACTAAAACACATCTGATTAGCGGCTTTCCCTCCTGGTGTGTGTGTGAGAGAGAGAGCGCCATATGTCCGTGCGTAAAAAAGCGCAAATTGGTGCCAAATTTGCGCGCCTCCCGTGTCAGTCAGCCTGAACGCGGGATGACAGAGGAGATTATTCCACATGAAACCAGTTAATCCCCCAAAACCTGAAGAAGTCTGTGAGGTTGGAGGAAGTGAATACAGATTTCTGTTACTGATGAGGTTCAGTATTACAGTCTCGTATCCGCTAAAGTAAATCTGGAGCGGGTTTTCAGTGAGCAGGCCTGAGCGGAAACACACACGGAAGGTTCGGATGAAGGAGATTCAACCTTCTGTCTCTGCTGCTGCAGCACGTCAGCCTCAACTACTCATTTAATAAACATCCTAAATGTGGAAGGGACAGAATCTGCACATGCAGGGTGACACTTGTTTGAGATGTGTTTGCAGAAACAGTCGGTGTTGGAATCCGGCAGAAATAATGCGTAAATCTGTCCAAATGACTTGTAACTCGTGCGCTGCAGAGAAGTGGTTTTAACTGACCACATGAGCAGATTCCCTCATGAGACTTCAGAATAGTCAGAATATTGGACAGACCTCCACCCTGCTAATCACAGGTCGGGCTGTTTATTAAAATGCCTAAATGTGTCCATCATGAAGTCTGTTTGCACCTTCAGCGCTCAGATCTGTTTATCTCATTAAGTGTAATCTCTCCCGCGTTGTTTTTATCCGTTTTAAACTTGAATTTAAACGTCATTTTTTACAGTGCGCGCGGCCGAACACGCGGAAACCCTTATTTGGCGTGCGTTTAGAGAAAACAATGACGCAACGCGCGACTTCGTCCAATGGGGCGCCAGAGGTGCGACCGATATTCAAATGAGATGTCCTTGTTTGGTCATGTCCCCGCCCCCTCCCGATCCACACCGGTCCCCCGGGAGCTCCAGAGCCCCGGACCCCGGGAGAAGGAGCTCTCCGCCGGGACAGAGGAGCCATAAAGAGCCGGGGAGGGAGGGGGAAGAGATTTCTCGCTGCCCAATCCCCCTGTTCCCCCGGGAGCAGCAGCCTTCCTCGGTCCGTCCCTCCCTCTTGTTTGCTAATCATTTCATTTTACTCCTTTTTGAAGCGGTGGCTTGTTTTTTTATCCCACTTTTCATTTTTCCACAATCCGCGGCTGCTCGCCTCCCTCTGATCCCCGGCTCTCCACGCTGCGTTCTCCCGGCGTCAGGCTCCGGATCCCGGTTGATTCTCCTCCGTCTCTCTCTCTCTCTCTCTCTCGGCTCCTCTGAGATGCTCTGGCCGCTCTCAGCTCCTCTCTCCGCCCTCTTTTAACTTCACAGAGACGCCGGTTTAAAGCCCAGGCAGCTGCGAGCCGGGGCTGGGATCTAAAACAACCCCGGAGAAACCCAGAGGGATCCGGGGCTCTTCTCTGGATCAGGACCCGGTACTTTGGGGAAGCTCGCCTCCTCCCCTCCTTCCTCCTCCTCATCGCTCCTCTTTTCTCCACCTTAATCCAGGTGGTCCTTTGGCTTTTTTGAGTGGCTGGTACAGGGAGGATTATTCTTCTTCTTTCTTGTTTCTGGTGAAGACAAAGCTCCCAGAAGGACACTTTGATGTTCTCCATCCAGGACAGCCTCCCCCGGGGGGCCCTGACCATGAAGGAGGAGCCGCTCCCCACCGGCATGACCCCGGTCCGCTCCTGGATGCAGGGCGCAGGGATTTTGGACGCCAACACAGCGGCCCAGAGGTAAAAATATCACCAAAACCATGCAACTTTTCATCTGTCTGCTCTGCGGCGCCAACCCGCTGATTAATGCCACAGTTAGAAAAGTCCAGCGTGAAGGTGAAAGTCATGTTTGCATCCTGCAGGATCCGTTTAAAAGTGGCATGCACGGAGGTTCCCGTTCAGTCTGCAGGGCTAAAGACGAGAAAACGGCAAGTTCAAACCAAAGTTAAAACCAATTCAACCACATGGCGACTTGTGCTCCTACAGAAAGAGTTAAAGTACAGTTACAGCTTCAGTGTCAGTTTGTTATTTGGGAAAAACCGAGAGGACCAACAGTGCGTTTCCCTTTTTATCTGGATAATTATAAAATAACTAAAACACACACAAACAAAACCTGAAAACCGCGGACTGCAAACTTAAAACACA
Organism: Maccullochella peelii; assembly: GCA_002120245.1. NCBI lineage: Eukaryota > Metazoa > Chordata > Actinopteri > Centrarchiformes > Percichthyidae > Maccullochella > Maccullochella peelii. Next base: position 7,654 of record LKNJ01005650.1, read on the forward strand.
GCACACACAAAACTACCAGCTGGGCATTTTGGGAAAGCGTGTGGCTCTTGGTTTGCTCTTAAAACTGATGTAAAATTTACCGGGTTCCGTTTATCATTCAGAAAAAGTCACATTTATTTGGAGGGGAAAAAAACAAAATCCCAGAAAGAATAATCGTGTCAGTCATAAACTGTCTGTCTTGTTTTTCTCAGTAGCTGAAAGCAGCAGGGTTGATAGTTTCAGCGCGGAGCGGTAGCCTCGTCACACCGTCTCCCTCCTTCTCTCCGGCGGATTCGGGTTCTCCAACTGTCCGGTGCGAGCGGAGACAGACGCCGAAGTGCTTTCACACTTCCACGTGTCTTTATAAACCAGAAGTCGACTTGAAATAATGTTTACATCTCCCACACAGCGGCTCTGATCGTTCATTTAAACAAATCTGACACGCGGTTTGGTGCTGCACGAACACGCCGCGCGCAGAGAGGCGGCGCGAGGAGCGCGGAGCTGCAGCCGCTGCACGCGCCTGTTCTCTGGGATTCTTTAATAATATTTAAAGATTATTTAGAAGATAATTATAATAATTAGTACATGACTATTTAATTAAATCAGAGGTTTTCTCTCATACAAAAACATCTGAGTTTACAATTTCTAAGGCGGTGGGTGGAATTTAACAAACGTGAATTTAAGCGATATTTTATTTATGAACCAACTCGGGGATGAAATAAAGCCAAATATAACTGGGTCACCGGTTAAATTAAAGGCTTCTGCAGCTCTTCACAGGCAGGATCAAATAAGTTCAAGTCTGACCTCCGTGATACAAACGCGCGCGGACGGCTGACACCGAGCTTCTCTTTCAAATTAATTGATTTCAGCTTCTTTTATTTATTTTAAAGCCTCACACAGTTGAAGAAATATTAATTTAAAAGGTCGAAGTGTCCGGAAATCTGAATAACCAAAAACACCCAGAATCAGCAGCCTAATTCTGACAGTAAAATATATGTGCAGTTTAAAAATAAATATAGTTTTTAAAATGACTTAAAATTCTCCAAAGTTTTCCCGGTGAAATACGACGTTAATAATGAGAGTTTTGAGGGTCTAATTTGCTGAAGAGTCTCTTGGGGAGACACAGGTGAGCTCAAGTGAAATCTGACCGCTTTACTCAAATAAATCGATGCAGGATTTTTCAGCGCGGCTTCAGGTTTAAATCACCTGAACACGAAGAGAGAAAATCCATCAGCTGAGACCGACTCTCCAAACCACATCCACCAGCCCCGGAAACACGGCTTTAATCCAGATCCTCGTGATCTCTGTGTGGAGTTAAATATCTTTAGATTCATGCAGGACATTTAGTGCAGAAGTCTGAAAAATTCATCTTAGTTCCAACAAGAATTCATAAGAAAAAATCTAAACTGAAGTAGCTCCAGTTAAATTTTCAGTGTTTTTAAAGCGTAATTTTGCTGTAAGTTTTAACCCAGAGTCTTGTTAATGCACAAAACAGTAGTTTCTTATTAAAACACACTTTAAACACCTGTTTCACATCAGAAGTCCTTTAAATTCTGAAAGTCAGGACATTAAAATCCAACAGTCAGAACTGACTTCATCTGAAACGAGCAGAACTTTATGTCCAAATGTGTTGAGATAGAAAATACAGAAAGAGACACAACGAGGAGCAAAGAGAGCAGGAACAAAGATATTTACACAAACACACAGAATCTACATCAGGGCTACAACTAACCTTTATTTTCTTTATTAACTGATAATTCGTCCGGTTTATAGAAAGTCATCAAATAGTACAAAATGTCCCTCACAGCTTCCCGTAGTCCAAGTTGACATATTCAGATGTTTTGTTTTGCCCAAAACTTCATCACAGAAGATTTTAGATTTGACCAAAAATGACTTATGATGATTAATCAGTTATCAAAACAGTTGCCAGTTAATTTTCTGTCGATCGACTAATCGATCAGTCGACTGATCCTTTCAGCTGGAATCTGAAAGTGTAAAGCGAAGATGATTAAATATTCTGTTAATGAATAGATCTTATATGCAGCAGCTTCATGCACAATGTCTGTTACGCTGAAACACAAACAAAATAAAAGTCACGTTTTAAGTTTTAAATTTCTGCAGCCAAAAATCACAAAGTTGCATCAGACGGTTTTAAAGTCTGTAGAACAAACAGACTGAAAACATGTAAAAACAGGCCGTGCATTTAAGGCACAAGTGTAGAGTAGAAACATGTTTGTTGGAGGCTGAATTTAGATGTAAATGAACCAAACTTCCCTTCAAAAAAAGGCAGTTTTTGTCCTCAGAACTGAGCTGAGTTTCATATCTAATTTAAGATCTTTGAGGTGTCAGAGCACAACATTTACACACAGCCGGACTGTTTAAATAAGAGAAGGTGAGAGGTTTTTAGATGTTTTAGTCTTCAGTGTTTTTGTCAGGTTGATCCATGTCTCTGTTGCTGGAGGTTTGTGGTGTTCTTACACGGATAAATAATGAAACTCTCGGATTACTGCGTGAGTGTGTGCTGAGCTTTCTGCTGGGAGTCGCAGGAAGACGCCTGTTTGAACCGTGCGTGTCAAACCTCTGAAATCAAATATCACAAATTCAAGCCTTAAAGGGCTCCGCAGTTTATTCATCGTTGGACTTCATTGATTCGTCGATGTAGACGCGGGAAAACTGCAGAAAAATATCCTTTAATGGAGGAAAAAGACTTACAGTATATCAGATATATAATATAACATCAGAGAGAGAAGAAACAACATGACAACATTAGGTGAATAAAGTATGATTTTATGTAAATGTTAAGTGTAATAAGTACAGGAATCAGCAGTGTATTGATCTATTGTGACATCTGTAATACAGAAACATGAGATCAGAGTTTCAGGGCTGACAGGCTGCGTTCACAAACCAACAGTTTGATTTGTTTGATTCTGAGAAACTATAAAAACATCCCAACATGTGGGTTTAAAAACTGCTTGTTATTTAATCCATCAGATAATCTGCAGTGCGGTTATTGATTAGTGATCAGCCACCTGATCAGGCTGAATGAGGGAGACGAGCAGCTGAAGACTCAGTTATTGATCTCCTGTATTAGCCACGATTTCAGTTTTTACATTTTAAAGTAAAAGCTTTGAACGTGGCAGCAGGTGCATCTTTACTGAAGGACCTGGAGTGGAATATAGATACGAAAACACATGAAGTGGTTTTTAGCCGTGAATCAAATCTAAACTACCTTTTAATTTACTGATCAGAGACTCGTTTAGCTGATCTTTAAAACCTGGAGCTTTAACTGTATGGATGTGACTTTAACCTAATAAACCATCAGGAGACGAAGGAACCAAAGGACTCCCAAAACCTGGACCCAGAGTGGTCTGACTAAAGTAGATTCCTACATACAAGGCGTGTCACGAGTGTGATAATATCTGTGTAATCTTCTTACAGCATGTTAAATTCAAATGTCCAAACTGTCAATTTGAATCTTTTAAGACCAGAAATCAGAACAGATTTATCTTTTGAATTTTGGTGAAAAATCACACCGTGAACCTTTTTACAGTGATGTCATCAGTCACTCCAGCTGAAAGTGCAAAACACAGGAAGCTGATAATCCAACCGATGTATGTGAAAAATAAGTCGTACATTAATAGTTTGTGAGACGCGACCAGAGGCTAACTTCAGTTTTAATGTTGCAAAATCCCCAAAATCTCTGTAAACTTCAAACCAGGTCTGATGATGTTTTAGAGGAACCAACTTAAAGATCTGATGAGAGCCGCTGTGAAATCATGAACCTCCTCAGGATCATCTGACTTTATATTTAACATGAAGGGAGATATTTGGAGTCTGATGTTCGAAGGAGGAGCTGTAGATTTGTGTGGATTATTCATCAGTAGACACATGAATAATGAAACTGTCAGATAGCTGCGTGTTGTGCTTTGTGCTGGGAGTCGGAGGAAAACGCTGCTCTGAAATCTGTTTGCAGCTGTTTACTGTCACATTACACGCAGAACCATTTAGGATTCATGTTTTTCCTTTTTTTGGGGGTTTTGTTGTACACAAATGATGTTTCCGTGAACAAGTGTTGGTGTGCTGTGAGGAAAGCGAGCGTACACTTCCCGGCTCTCACGTTCGGGATGCTCTTCAGTCCCTGTAGGCCCTCATCAGGAAGTTATTCTGCTAAAATCACAAGGATCAGTTTTACACTTTGCAGCTCTGTTGCACAGCTGAGTCCACTGACGGAGTCACAGCGATCGGCTGAAAACACTGATGGCAAAGTTGGAGACAAAAACTAAAATATCCAAATGAAGAAACAGTTTAACAGATTAATTTCGTAAACAACACATGAACTGATGTTTGAGAGAAATCAGGAACTTGTTGGTGATTTCTATCTGGAAGGAAAAGCAAATTCTGAAATCCCATTTTATTATGTGTGTTTTTGATTATGTCTCTATTAGAGAGGACACGAGGGGAGACGCAGATTTGAGCCGCATTTGTTCATGTTTGAAACATTTTCTCAGGTGTGAGAGATGAATGAGACGGTTCACATGCTCATCAGCAAAATGTCCAGAAAGCTTCAGAGTTCAGCTGTGACTCTTGTTGCAGGTCAGAGGTCAGAGGTCAGAGCTGTGTTGCTTTAAAACGCCTGTGTGTGTTTCACAGATGATATATTAGTGCCAGAGAGTGTGTGTGTGTGTGTGTGTGTGTGTGTGTGTGTGTGTGTGTGTGAGGAGGACAGTGACCAGGTCCTGTTGCTGGATCTGATTTGATGTGGGAGACTGGACTTTGCAGATAATGTGCTTTATTTTGAAATGTTTTTGTGGACGGTGGAGAGAGAGAGATGAGGATCGACGGGCAACAAACCCTGGACCCTGACTCAAACAGGGGACACCGTAAAACCCTAATCCACCACGATGCCTCTGTGAAAATATATCAAACCTTCAGACGCCGCTAATAAAAGACAGACTTGGCTGCAGATCTACATGTGAGCGGGTTAGTGATGTGGATTGTAGCAGTCTGACTGCTCAGAATTATACAAAAATAGCAAAAATTAGAGAAAAACTAAACATGATCATTTTTGGAATTCATGAAAATTAAACGCTTTAGTTTCCAAATCCGTTCGGCCATCTTGCTGCATTCTTAAAACTAAAATGTGACGATTTCCTGCTCTGCTAATCAGCGTGGGACCCCTTGTTGGGGTCCCGGCCCTCAGGTTGGGAACCCCCGTTTGTCATCTGCAAAGTTAAATGTGAAGCGAATATCAAACCGAAACTCTGTTAGAGTTCCAACCAGATTATCAGTCCGGTTCACTTCTTCATCTGTGATTTTAAATCATAATCGTCATCGAACTAATTCAGATAAAGTTGTTGTACAGATGTTCGCGTTTGGACAGTAAACATCTCGTAAAATTGATCTTTTTGTTTTCCTTCATCCTAAAACTTTTATTTTCTTGAAATAATCGGCCTTCATGTTTCAGCTGTCGCCTTTTAATGATGTGATTTTTTTATTATTTTTTTTGGATCGTATGACTCCGCCCACCTTTTCTGCTTCCTTACAGATGATATTGATCGTTTGTTCTTATGATTAAATCCTCCAGTTTTTAGATTCTGCTTTCTAATATTTCTTAAGTCAGACATTAAATGTGCCTCAGTGACATCGTTTCATCATTCTGTCCGTAACAAAGCAAAGTTGTATTTTATAGAAATATTCTAATGTTGGGCGACACGGTTTCACCTGAATCTAAGAAAAGACGTTTCCAGACGTCATCTTGGTGCTCGTGCAGTGATCTGATCCTTAATATTTCTTCTTTAATGGCACTGAAGCTCATTTCTGGAAAATTAAAACAAGTTGTTTTGTGGTGAAATCTGGTCCTAATGATGTAACCCTCCGCAGCAGATTCATGCACTTGTTTTTAAGGAAAAACAGACTTTTAGGGCTCAATGACAGGCGGAAATAATGTGTCAAGATGGAGGTTTTTCCTGCAGTGTTGGCAGGTGCGTGTGTTGAAGCTTCAGGTGAACAGATTTCCCTCGACCCTCCCTGACACCGCTGTAGACAGAAAAAAGGGAAGAGAAAAGAGTGAGCAGAGTGAGTGATCCTGCCCTCCACGCCCTATCTTTGTCCTCTGGGGTTAAAGGGGGGGGGTATAATCTACAGGTTCCCAGGCTCAGTGGGGGAGGAGGGGGACTTCAGGTAGGGTTTGGAGGAGGTGAATTATTGTCGATCGGGGGATTCCCCACTTCGTCGGCGGCGTCATTCGTCATCGGCTCAATCATCGGGCGTTTGGCGTTCCACTCGGCGCTCCCCGGTGGCGTGCAGGAGGTGAGGAGGTGGGAGACGGATCTGTGGAGTCTGGCAGTGATGGATCTGAGCGCTGAGAGACTTTTTATCAGAGAGGCGTAACTCACGGCGGCGGCCGAGGAATGATGGAGAGGTCAGCCGAGGCCCCGGCTGCTCGCTACCTGTTCCCTCCCCCTCTTACGCATCTTATTTTCCCACCCGGGTGAGAAAAATGCACTTCCTCCTGCATTTGCATTTGTCAACGCCCCCCCTCCCCCTGCCCCTCGTCTTCACGTACACACAATTAAACTCTCCTGAATGCCGCCTTAAAACGTGTTAGATAATTAAACAGCCAGCAGATGCCGCGTCAGCCTCGTTACTGTAAATTCTCCCCGACACGTCGCCCTCGTCCTCGCCGCTGCGGTGGAAGTGAAGTTGACTCGTGTAAATAAACCGTCGACACTCGAGCGCGGCTCTTTGTCAGCCGCTGCAGGCCGATCGGCTAATCAGAAGCAGCCACGCAAAAAAAAAAAAAGCTGCAAACAATTAACCCGAGCTGCGTCTGAGAGGAGCAGGTGACCAGACTAATGGGCCCGGCCTCTGTGTGCGTGTGACGGGCAGTGTGTGTGTGCGTGTGACGGGCAGTGTGTGTGTGCGTGTGCGTGTGTGTGTAAAGGATGTGTTTTGCAGGAAACAGCTGAGTAGAGAAACATGCAGCTGCGTTAGTCCGGCTCTCCATCCATCCTGAGAGCAGAGAAAATATCAAAACATCACAAAAAACCTTTTCACATCCAGTTAAATAAAATAAAAAAAGACTGAAAATAATTTCCTCCTAAAACTAACCATTTCGAAGCAGCTCCATGACCAGGAAAACTCAGATTTACTGAACCCTGAATGCACCGCACCAACCAGAGTTTGATGAGTAAAGTTTTACTTGTTATAACAGCTTTATTCACCAAATTCCATTAGAAAAATCAGCTATTTTACACTTTTATTCAGACATTTTGAGTTCACACGTGCAAAAATGTATTTCCTTTTCTTCTTTTCTCAATTGTCCTAATATGGCAAACATGGCAAAATAATCAGAGGAAGGGAAAGTAATCAGATTACAATACTAGACCAAAGAAAACCCCCCAGATTTACTGAAGCCTGAACGCACCACACGGACTAGAGTTTGATGATTTCCGGCGAACAGATGCTCACTTTTACTCCTGCAGATGAGTTTAATGTTACAGCATGTAACTGAATGTAAATGTTAATGGTGTGATTGTTGACGGAGCTGTCAGAGCTTTAAGTTTAAGTGTTAGCGGGATGAATGTGTGTATTACCGTTAGCTTTGTTAGTATTGTCATGTCGAAGCCGCAGAACAAACAGCTGCAGGTCGGAGTTTGACGTCCGTGAAACCTCGTCTGCTTTTACGAAGCTTTTTCACACCGTGAACACCTCACGGAACGTACTAATTAGCACACATACTGCTCACACACACACACACACACACACACACACTCGGCCAGGAGCGTGTGAGCGTGTGCAGAAGCCCCTCAGTCTAAAGACTAATTTGTTGGTAATTGCAGCATGACAGGAGCAGCCATTCCAGCATCGAGCCACCGTTTCCCCGAGCCAGTCGCCCTAATTAGGAATGACACACACTATTAAGGTGCACAAATGGAAATCAGTCAGCGGGCGTTTCCTCCCCGACGGCGCCGCCACCGAGCCCACAGCGGACCGCAGACGCACCGACAACCTCCCACAATGCATTTGTGATGGCGTCGCCCTCCTCAAATCAAAACAACTTAGATTAAGTAGATAAACAAATGAATACGTGAATCAGATTAAGTCATGTAATCTGATTATTTTTAGTTACTCTCAGATACCGTTACACTGTTAGACACGAACAAAGTCACAAACTGAAAAGAATAATGCAGTTCATTTGCATGTGTACACAAAGAAAACACAACACGTTAAATATGTGTTTTTTCCAATGGAATTTGGTGCTTCTAACAAGTCAAATTAATTCAGTATAATGCAGAATGTCCTTGTCATTTGTTCAATAGGTAACTGATCATATGAGACTATTATTGATTAACTGAGTTGTATATCACCTGATAATGATTGATTGGTGTTGAATTCTTGATCCGTGAGTTTGATGGAAAATCATTTGAACTGAAAAAGTGGGGGGGTGATGTGGAGGGCCTCATCCAATGACATGACCACCCACACACACACACACACACACACACTCGGTCTGCTGTCTTCTCACCATGTTTCAGCCTCAACTCATTAGTTCATATTACACGGCTAATAAGAGCTAAGCTAACAGGTGTGTGTCTGTCTGTGTCTGTGTGTGTGTGTGTGTGTGTCCTGTCAGGGTGTGTTTGCTCTGAGTTTGTTTCTCACTGAATCAGATTTAAACATCTACTGTTTATTTGATTAACATCCTGGCAGCCAGCCACACAGAGTGAGTGTGTGTGTGTGTGTGCTGTATGGCTCATTAGGCTGGTGTGTGTGTGTGTGTGTGTGTGAGGCGGCAGGCCACGCTGGTTAAAGACTCGAACAGCGGTCACACTCCATCTCCTGTTTGATTAATGTCAGTGTGTGTGTGTGTGTGTGTGTGTGTGTGTGTGCGTGTCCAGCACACAGCAGTCAGGATGATTTTCAGAGAATTTAAGGTTAAACTTCAGACTGCCGTCTTTAATTTGAGGGAGTTCATATTAGATTAACAGCGTTTGACCTGCAGCCATTTTTATTTTCTCCCCAGTCTGAGCTGACGGCAGCAGCAGCAGCCTAAACTATATTTGGGACGTTGTCCAGAGAGTCACAAAGCAAACTGAGCTTCGTCTCTTTGGACTCAAAGCTGGTCATTAAGTGGCTCAGTTAACTGATCACAAGCCAATCGCATGCAGAATCATTTAATTTGACATCAGATGAAACTGGAGAACAAAGATCCCAGCGAGTAACAGTTTTGATCAGTTTAGTAGTAATTTGTAGTTTGTTCCCACAAATTCATAATTCCTACCTGCAGATGGATCATCTTAAATGTGTGTGTGGCCTTAAATACCTGCAGAACCAGAGAGGAAGTGAAAAGCTGTCGACGCTTTTAGGTTTCTGGTCATTAAAACATTTTCTTTCTTCACACATCAAGTTCAAAGATGTGTGTTTACCTGCAGGGAGGCTATAGTTCCAGACACCATCCAGGTGCATCATGGGACATGTAGGATGCAGAGTCAGGATTTCTCCACCTCTGCTGCCAGATTTGGACATTTTGTTTTTAATCTCTTCCCAAACTTTATGGAAGCGCCATGTTAACTTTGACCTTGTCAAAAGCTGTCCAGCATTTAGGAAGTCAAACCTCAAGTCCTCATGTTTGTGACTGACGTCTGACTTGAGTCTGAGGCTGCGGTCCAATAGTCAACAAAATGGCGTCCTCTGCCTTTAAACATGCTTCCGTGACCTCGATGGAAAAGGTCATGAGGTCGAGGAAAGGTGTGAAGGAGGACTCAGGAAAAGACAGAATCCCACTGCTCTTACACGAGGCCACGTCATCATGTTACTGACATGGCTCTGCGTGGTCGCTTTAAATGTTGCTGCTGCAAGGGATTGTGGGACGGCATTATCTCCTTTCCTTTGGTAAAGGAGGGTCCAGTGTTCCCTCTGCTGAAGGAGACGAGAAAGGAAGCACTGAAGCACCTTTCCTTAACATTTAGAGAGTCCAGCAGCTCATCATGGCTGAGGCTCAGAGAGGAACCTTCCTGTTCCACCGCAGCCCTGTAGCCCTGTAACATCTCTAGTCCTGGTCTCTAGTCCTGGTCTCCAGTCCTGTTGCAGGTCTGGTCAGTTAGGAAGGAGCAGCAGGCTAGCAGGAGTTCAGTTGTTACTGAGTTTACTCCCTCACATCAGTAATGGTGAGTTCTCTCCTTCGTTACATCCTGTTGTCTCAGACGTTTGGATGCTCGGCGTGTGTGTGTGTGCGCGTGTGTGCGCGTGTGTGCGCGTGTGTGTGTGCTGGTCAGCTCTGGCTGTGAGCTGCACACATGCTGCTGCTGCTGTTTCTTAAACTGACAAACAGACTCCAGCTGTTCAGAGGGCTGCAGGAGGCCTGCTGTAAAGAAAGCGTCTCGTCTTTTTTTTTTTTTTTTTTTAGCCCTTTTTAATGTTTAGTGTCTTCAAACATTTTAAACACTTTCCTCCAAACCTCCAAACAACATCTCATATATTTATCTGACAGTTACACTGAGTGAAACAGACGCTGTGTGTGTTTTATGGCTGCACCCGTCCGTCAAATGGAAATGTTCTACACGTCTGCTGCATCATTTTAGACACATTTACCCAAAATTCAGCCTGACAGGTGTGGTATGTTTGGACACTTTGAGATCTCCACTAGAATTTAAAATAAACTTCTGTTGGTTCGAACAAAATCTGGACGAACTAAATGAGTTTAAAACAGGTGAATTCGGTGTAGAACCAGTAGGTCTTTACTGGGATCTCTGGCTGACGGCTGATCCTCCTTTAATCTGAGGAAAGAAAACATCAACCTCGCAGGTTTTATTGCAATATTCAGGCAGTGAATTTATGTGTGTGTGTGTGTGTGTGTGTGTGTGTGTGTGTGTGTGTGTGTGTGTGTGTGTGTGTGTGTGTGTGAATGTTTTATTTTTTCCCTCTCTGGCTGTTGCCGTGTGATTTACACTCCGGGCATGTTCGAGCGAGCCGTGTGCCATCGATACTGTTTTTATTACACCTTGTGCCAAGTGCTAACAGCCGGATACGAGGCGCGTCGATGAGTGGATGCAGCCGCAATTAGCATAATTGAAATAATAATAATGCTAACGAGCTTTCTGAGTGGAGGCAGAGCAGAGAGGAGAGGATGGGCGGCGGCGGTGGCTTCGTCACCGTGGCGGTCGGCCGCCGCAGAGCATTGTGTGTAATTGGGATAATGGGCCGGTTTAGTGGTGGAAGTGATGCTTTCGATGGCGTTTTGGATGAAACAGGTGCCAAATTCACCGCAGTCAGTTGTCTCAGTGTTTTTGATGTTAAAAACCTACATTTGTATCAGGTCTTTGTCCTCATCACGTTGTCTTACAAATAAAAAATAAAAAATATGAATCAAAGGTACTTTTGTTAGGAAGCTGCAGTGCCATAATACTGATATTAAAGGATCATTCTGCATGTTGTTATGTGTTGAAATATCAGTTTCTTCAGCTGCTAAATGTTCAGTAGCTCGTCTCTGTCTGCTGCTGAGCAGGAAGTGTTCAGCGGCTTTTCACAGCTTTTATTCTGAAAGCGACGCTCTGAGAGGCTGAGAGGGAACCAGAACAGATAAACCAGGAGCTGAGACTCACTATGAAGCTTCAGCTGATCGTTCACTAACAGAGACACAAAAATATCCATTAAAGCTGCTTTAATGAATGAAATGAGGTGCTGCAGAAGGTTTGACTGATGCAGTAAAAACCAAAACAAAACTGGGAGCTAAAAGAGGCTAAAAAGAGCAACACTTTTCACATTTCATTCAGTATTCAATATTGATTAGTGCTGTTTTAAGAAAACAAAATGACCTGATGCAGAGTTTTGCAGCTGAGCATTTTTAAAGCATAAACGTGGTGTTTAAGAGCTTCATACACCTTTAAAAAAAACCACGTTTAAATATCTAAAAGTGTGTAGCACTGGAAATAAACTGCACTTTTTTATATATATATATTAGAGCTGCAACGAAGTTATACCGATCAATATAGTCTATAAAAAAAAATCAAAATATAATTTTGTCTCACAGTATTCATACAACATGTTTTATTCCAACATGTTTATTATCACATATGACCAAAAAACCATCAAATCGTCACATTTAAGAAGCTGAACAGGGAAAAATGGCTGAAACGATAATCAATTATCAGAATAGATTATAGATTAATTTTCTGTTGATTGACTTATGGATTAATGGAGCTCTGTAATTTATGTGATATAAAATAACTCCACCTGGATCAATCATTTTACTGCATAATGACTTTTACTTTTGATACTTTGAGCACATTTCACTGTTTCACATTTTGAAAGCAGAACTTTTACTTGAGACAGTGTTTTCAGTGTGGTGTTGGTACTTTATTACTGTGATTGCTGCAGTACAGGACGTCCCCTCCTCCTCTGCATCAGAATAGCAGCGAGGATAAAAACAGATGTTTTCATCGAACACATCTGCTGGTGAAAGTCTGTGATACTTCCTGGTGTTGTTCTGTATTTTAACACTGTTGTTTTCTGACACTCGGCTGCTTTATTCCCACCGAGCCTCCTTTTTAAACCGACACACACCTGAGCCGCCGGCTCCTCCGCAGACTCTCTACGCCGCCGTCCAACCGGCCAAACGCCGCGAGTCGGAAGAATTAGCTTCCGACAAACTGGCCTACAAATGAGGCATTAAGCATGGGTAATGGGGGTGCGGAAAGGTCAGGGCTGTATTAATCTGCCGTCTGGGGAATACACCCCTGAGCCGGGAGAGAGAGCGGGCAGGTCTCCAAAAACAAACCCTGAGCATGAATAAATGTTTATCTGCGATCGTATTGATCATAAAGTGTTTTAGGAAACAAAACGAGCAGCAAAATGAGATTGATGTAAAAATATTCGGCTGTAGCTTTGAGCGTTTCCCCCTCGGACGCTCTGAGGTTCTCCGGGCCGAGAGCGGAGGTCGCTTCCTGCAGGAACATCGATTTTATTTCAGGATCAACCAGCATTTTTATCCACTGAAATCAGCTGCTGACATGAACTCAGTGATGTTTATCTATTTACACACTCGGTAAATATTATATTTTGAGAATATGACGCTGAAGCACGTCAATAAAACAGCATTAAATCCAAAGTAAGATGACCTCTGACCTTCATCATAATGCAAACAGTCAACATTAGGATCGTATGTATAATCCCTTTAAAGGATAAATGTCTCTTTTCTTTCTTTTTGGAATTGGCAATAAAATCCTTTTAATAAAGTATAACAGTTTAATTAGTATTTGTTTTGTATGTTTTCCCGCATAAATGCACTCAGGAAGTAAAACTATAAGTGGAGTTTAATGCGCCTGATTTAATAATAATTTTTTTTTAATAAATAAAATATTGCACTTTACCTTGATATTTTACTTTTCCGGCAGAACTTATTATCTTTTATCGCTGCATGAACTTAAAGTTTTCAGAATAAATGTGTATCATCTGCATATAGAATAACTTTGTGTAAGAAATGTACCATGATGGGCCGGACACGGGGCCTTGGGGAACCCCACAAGCTGTATTTATTTAGTTCTCCGGTTTCAGTGCAGCAGGTCGTGGATCTGTTACCTCTGCTGTTTATTTCTCAGCCTCGTGAAGTCTCTCAGCTGCTCTTCAGTCCAGTTTATTGCTTTGCTTCATTGCTGTGTTCAAACGTTTCCCATCAGCTCGACGTTTGCTGCCAAATCACACGTGATAATTGATTAGACTTCATGTAAAAACACGTCGGTGCATGTAAACATGAAAATGAGGTCAGTCAGTGCCGTTATAACGGGCTTCAGCAGATACGTACGGAAATAATGAGATTTTCAAAGAAGCATTAATTTATCATTCAGTCCTCTTAACAAACGAACTACATATAAATAATATCACAGTCACAGTTTACAACATAAAGATCTAAACTCAACACGTATCAGAAACTCATGGATTCACATTTTCATCTGAACAAAAAGAGATTAATGTAGAAAAACTACTTAATGGTTTTGTCTCCAGCAGGTTGGACTCCTGTAATGTTTATTTCGTATCATTTAAATGGTTAAAATAGTTTAACGGCTCAAAAATGACAAAAATGCACTCGTGATCCGGTCAAGACAAGAAGGTGCGTTTGCTCCTGTCGTGCTCAAGCAGACGTCACAAAGTGTTTAAATGGTCTCATGTTGCTGCCGTACCTTTCGTTTTGCTCTCTCTTTCCTTGCACGTGTTTGATTGGCCGTCGCAGCATTGAGGTAAAAGTCTGTCTGACTCAAAGGAAGGAGGTGGCGGCCATTTTTAATCATGTGGTGTTGATGTCACCTGTTGATGATGATGACTCCTCCTCCTCCTCCTCCTCCTCCTCCTCCTCCTCTTCTTCCTCCTGCTCCTCCTCCT
>LKNJ01005651.1:2956-22667 GCA_002120245.1 Maccullochella peelii
TTTTTTTTTCATATTCTGCCCCTCTCATGTATGTAAATGGAAACAAAATGTTTGTTGTTCACTCCCACTTGCGTGTTAGACAGTGCATTATCTTTTTTCTCTTTTCCTTTTAATCTTTGTAATTTTTTAATTGCAGCACAATCGATAAATCAGCCGATATTAGTGTATCACACATGTCTGCCGATAAGTAAGAAACAACAGTACAGAAATGCCAAATATGTGTTTGAGGTAATTTAGAAACATTTGATAGTTTGATGTCATTGATAATTGAATGTCTTTGGACTGCTGATCAAACCAAACAAGACAGTGGAAGAAGAACCTGACTGATAGATCTTTATGGCCGATATTATTAGATTTTAGTTTGTCAAATATACATATTTTGGTCGCTATTCTTTAATAACCAAATTTAAGGGATCCATGTCAAAAACATTTGTTTACTTCATGTGTTTAAAAAAAAAAATAATAATAATTATATGTGTGTGTGTGTATATATATATATATATATATATATCAGGGTGAACTGGGCTGCATAAAAAAATCGACAGGACACAGAAGCACAGACGGGTTTCTCGAGGTCATCAGAGAGTAAAAAACACCTTATTTTGGAAATATTTTACATTGAGAAAGCAGGACTGTAAAAATACAGAGACTACCAAAGTTGTTGTGAATCAGACTGGTTGGTTGGTTGAGCAAAATAGAAAAAACCCCTCAGATTTAATGTAATTTAGTTAAAGAAGTTATGTGACATCCAGAACCTTGGCCCTTATTTTTCACTTTCTTGTTGTTCTTGTTGTAGCCCTGAAGCCGCTGGAGCAGCTCCAGGTCAGGATGGTGGTTGGACACAGGTAGGATGTGGGAGAGTCCACGTCCCGTCCAATCAGGACATCGGCTGCAGGCTCAAACTGCGCTGCACACCTAAAGATGGAAGACGCAGCGGCCCGGCCAAGGAGCTGGTCTCTGTGGGAGCCGTAGAGGCCGGACCAGGCGTGTGCACGTTTGACAACCGCCACGCGTACACTATCAAAGAGGCGGAGTGGCCGGCTGTGAGGGTGGTGTCGTACAACATCCTTGCTGATGTCTATGCCCAGACAGAACTGTCCAAGACTGTGCTTTACCCATACTGCGCCCCCTACGCCCTGCAGCTGGACTACAGACAGAACCTGATCAAGAAGGAGCTGTCCGGGTACAACGCTGACATCATCTGTCTGCAGGAGGTCGACAAAGGTAATTAGTGCCGAAACTATAATAAATGTTATTTGCCAACATCATTTTCAGTCGACACAGACGGCGCCGTGGTTCATGTTAATTAACGAAATATATTGATTTTAAGAGTTGTTATTTCTCTAAGTCAGCTTGCAGCAACCTGTACAGATCAACATTTTGGTGGCTATTTTTCTGTTGTTGTATCTGGAAGATAACGTCCCACTTCCACCCCACACATAATCCCACCGACAAAGCTCTGATTGGTTGATTGTTTGTCCAGCCAGGGAAACAGCCGTCAATCAACGCATTACCAGACTTTTTGAATCAATTCAGAGCTCTTAAACCAGACTTTTACCAGGATTTATTGCTGGCCTGTTGTATTGGACTGCATGACGTTGTACAGGTGTAACTGTGTAGAAAGAAGCCCTCGCTCTGTGATTCTGAATGACTGACACCAATTGTAATTGCACCAAAACCAAGTCATTAGCTGATGAGAATCTGTGCTTTAAAAGTTAGTCTCCATCTTTTCTGTAAAGTACCGTCATCTGCTGCATATGTGAGTCTGCTTTCTAACTTTCTTCATGTTCTCTGGACTCTTCAGGGGTGTTCTTGAACAGTCTGACTCCGGCTCTCGATGCCTTCGGTCTGGACGGCGTTTTCAGGATCAAAGAGAAGCAGCATGAAGGACTGGCCACTTTCTACCGCAGGTCAGGTCTGCCAGCAGCCAGAATCTGAAGAAAATGTCGTCCGTGTTTTTTCAGCGTTGTCTGATGCAGCCACAGTTGGGTGTTCCTGTTCTTGGCACTCTGGATTTGATTGAGTTGCCTTTCTTAGAGCACAGGAGTGACGTTCCCCTGCTACCATCAACAAATGATGCACATGAGCCTTTATGTCATAGGTAGGACACTTTTAACACTGGCAAAACAATATTTAACTTTGCTGGGTATGAACAAGGGGTGGCAACATGTTCACTTTTCTTTAAAATAACAAATAATGAATGGGAAAATAGTGGTTTATTAAACACATGAAATTCAATTCAGCTGGTGGCCAAACGTTAGCTTCTAAAGATTTAGTAAATTAATTCATGCCTCTCCTACTCATCAGTGAACTGGACTTGACACTAGTATAGTCACATGTCCACAGTTGACTATTGTACCAATAAACAACAGATATGTAAATCAAATATTCAGCATCACAGACGGAACTTGAGCTAAATGAGTCATTTTCTTTACAGAACACACAGTTACACTCAGGGTGAATTTACTATCTATTGGCTATCTGATCATCAGAGTGGCTCCGCCCCCCACAGGAACACCCAACAAATGCTGCAATCAGACCCCTTTTCTCTTCTTGTGTAACTTCAGTGTTTAGTTGACATGATGGTCAGCTTTTTACATCCAGGATTAAGTCAGGTAATTAAAAAATGTCATCATGTTGTCTTTTTAGATCAAAGTTTCAGCTGCTGAGCTGTCATGACATCGTGCTGAGCGAGGCATTGACCTCTGACCCCATCCATTCTGAGCTGCTGGAGAAGGTTTCTGCTAACAGCGCTCTGAAGGACAGGATACTGAAGAGGTCCACCGCCCTGCAGGTACTGCTGTTCACCTGCTGTACTACCTAGGAGTCATTCAGAAGAGGACTCAGACTTGTGGGACTTGCTACTTTCTGACATTGAACAGACTAATTGATTAATCAAAAAAAATAGACAGAATAATCAGTAATCATTAGTTGCAGCCCCAGTGTTGTAAACCCTCAGCTTTGATCAGCTTTGTGAATTTGCGTTGTGACACTTGTCTTTCCTGACTCATTTCTCTGCAGGTCAGTTTTCTTGAGGACCTGAATAAACCAGGCAGGAAGGTCTGTGTGGCCAACACTCACCTGTACTGGCACCCGAAAGGTAGAACAACTCATTTGTCTGTATGAACACACCTGAGTCACTGATGTAAGAGAACCTTTATCTACACAAGCACACATTTCTAAAAACTGAGTTAATTTCCTTTTGAAGGAGGGAACGTTCGCTTGGTCCAGATGGGCGTGGCTCTGCAACACCTGAGTCATGTGATCAGTGAGGTCGCACCTGGTGCCCCTCTGGTCTTTAGTGGCGACTTCAACTCCTCCCCTACCTCAGGTAACTCCACACCTAAAGACCACAGTAGCACCAGTCTCTACCAGTATTCACTTTGTCTTTTAATTAACTTTTAATTTAAAAGATGAAGCTCGATCGACTGATTTAAAAATAAAATACATTTTTTGTTTCGATGCGAGCTGTGTGGAGTCATTGTTTGTCTCCTCTACCTGTCTGCAGGTGTGTTCCAGCTGCTCAGTGAGGCTGTGGTTCCTCTGCAGCATGCAGACTGGAGCAGCTCGGGGCCGGAGGAGTCCTGCAGTATGGAGCTGCTCTCTGCCTTACCCCCGCTGCTGAGCGCCTGCAGCCAGCCGGCCTACACAAACTATGTGGGAGGATTTCACGGCTGCCTGGACTACATCTTCATACAGCCGGACAGCATGCAGGTACTAATACTGACACTGGTACTGGTCCCTGCTCCATGGACTCTACATGGTTTTTATTTCGCACATTGCACCTTTTTTTTTTCTTTATACTGTGAACATTTGCACATTATTTTGCACATCCATCCATCCTCTTCATTTTAAACACAGTACAGCTCTTCATTTTAGAATATATATTTTACATATTTGACTAGTAAATTTCTATTATATATTTAGGACTCTTGACTTTTACAGTACTTGTTTCTTTTCTCTTAACTCCTTGTATGTGACCCTACTTGGCAATAAACCTGTTTCTGATTTCTGGTACTGCTAATGCCAATACTATTACTGCTACTACTGTTGCCCGTACTAGTGCAACCACTGCTATTGCTGATAAAGACGAGCTGATGAACATAGTGGAGCGTCTAGCAGCTAAAGTATTTTTCTCAGTAGTTGGTGGAGACCAAGCCAGAGATAAAAGGAGAGTAAATACTGGACTAACATTCACCAGATGGGCACAAACACGACTCCAACTTTATGCTATAATGTTGCTCTGTAGCTGCTGGATGTGTAAATAAGCAGCAGCTGTTTGCTAAGAAGTTCGCCACAAAAACTTTATATGGTGATGATATGTGAGTGTTGTGTTTACAGCTTGTTTCTGCTGCCCCCCAAAAATTCAGTTATTGCAGGTTTAAAGAAATTCATGACAAACATGCTGACAGGTCAGTGTGGCTTAATCCTAAAACAGTATATTCTCGAATGATGAATGACCTGAACAGCTAAAGTCGGTCTGAATGCAGCCGAAGGTTGTTTTCAAATTAATCTGCTGAAGGAGGAAAGTTTCTCTGTGCTCACCATAAATTGTACAAATGTGATTTTGAGTCATCACAATCACAGTTTGGAAGCCAGTTGTGGTCGAATATGCAACTGACACAAGTGTGAAGTGGAAACATGAGGCCTCCAGTGCACAATAGTCTGAGAATGGACTTCTCAGTGAAGTAGGAGAAATGTTTTGTCCAGCCGATAAACTTTTGAAATGAACAATATTTGCATGTTGATTCTGGATTTTTCAATGGAGAAGGAGTACATGTAAATTACCTAAACAAGAAGCCAACATGTTGCTGTGTGTGTGCCTGTGCAGGTGGAGCAGGTGATTCCTCTACCCAGCCACCAGGAGGTCACCACCTATAAGGCTCTGCCCAGTGTGGCTCACCCCTCCGACCACATCGCCCTGATCTGCGACCTGCGCTGGAACCCGTGACCTCCGATATTCAACCACCTGGACAAAAGAAACTGGGGAACCGGGCCGTTAGTTGCCCCTGCAAATATATTCTGACTTTAGATTTCTTTACACTTGAATGAAGTCCGAGCATGGAAACGTGTTCCTGCAGGTTTACTGGAGACCAGTGAAAGACAACAGAAACACGGACGAGCAGAGAAATCATCTCATACCCTAGAGAACTGTCTTGAATTACAATATGACTGAAATATTGTGATTAAGTTCACATTTTATTATTTACAGTACAATAATTAATTGCTTTTAATCACTGATATTCAGTGTTGGGGTTACTGGGAAAAGTAATGAATTGCACATTGCTTGTTATTTTTCTTAAAAGTAATTAATTATTTGGTTGGTACATACTCCCGACAGAAACCTACATACTAGGTTCATAATTATTGTCAGTTCGAGCTCATATTGCTACCATAAGTAATGTGACTCTTACTGGCCTCAATACCCAATGACATGGTTAATAAATAAATATTAACATTTTAATAAAGGTATTTATTATTACTATTATGTTGGCCAAACAAGTTGCTCAGTGGTCCTTTTAAGTTCTTCAAATAAAGTTTGAGTTTACAGCATTAAAATCCACACACGAGGCGGATTCTTGGCTCATTCTTGTGCACTTTTCAACTCTGACACTTACAACAACACTGAAAGGTAGCACGAGACCAGGTGGACGGTGCTATCATTTCTGGTGGCTGTTGGGTTAATTTAAAAGCACCTGACATCTCATAATCCTGTCGAAACTCATCCCAATCATGGAAGAAAAAATAGTTGTAATGTTAGAAATTACCAAAAAAAAAAAGTATGAGATACTAAGTCAAAATTGTGACTTTTAAATTCAGAATCATGAGAAATTAAGTCAAAATTAAAAGTTTTTAATTCAGATTTTTGACATAATTTTGACGTAGCAAAGCACGTATGACAATTTGTCACACCGTAAGTTTTATTATGTAAATGCAGTGCGTGGAATGCGGTGCGTCCACCTTCCACCGCCACGCTGTTTTTATCTTATTGGTCAGAATTGGTGAAGAGGCGGGGCCAGAGTATTTGGGACATACCATTGTGTCGTATGTTAGGGGCGAAGGATAGAAGTTTAAATAAAGGTTACGGAACAGGTGGGATAGTCGTGACGATTTGTCCTATTTTTCGTCAAAAAAAAATAATAACAAAAAGAATAAAACACATCCCACAGTATGTTTGTATACTTTAAAGAGATATGCGTTTTTCAGTTAAAGCTCCGGCTGAGTTTAACATCCCCGAGTCAGTGACAGCAGCGAGGGACAAACCGTCAAGTTCGCCAGAGTTAGCCAGCCAGACCGGAAACCAGGTGATGTGGACTTTAAAATAAAAGCATAATTCCCCAGAAGTTCCAAAGCAGTATTCAAATAAAAATGTAAGAACTCAATAATTAATTTTGCAAAGGACATAGGGATTAACATAAAATAACAGAAAAGATATCTCAATTTATGTTTGGATTTGTTTTTGCTAAAGCTTATCTCAGTCAGTATTATGTTGTGTAGAATTAGATTTACAAGGTAATTTATCATAATTTATAAATGTATCATTTATTTGTCTGTAATTGTAATTAGTTATTGCTGTGTTGTGTTGCATATTTGAATTTTTATTTTCTGGTGGTGGGTGGGCAACAATTCCCAAATTTTATATCCAAGACACACCTCACATTGGCCATATGTCTTCCTTGTTAAAAGTTGCACTTGAATACACCACAAAGACTACAGCTGATATGCTTGTGTCTGTGAGTGGACATACATAACCAATCAATAGTCTGTATTACTAATCTAAAACATGTGATAATCCACTGACGACCAACTGGTCCTAGTTAGAGCACAGTGACGTCCTGAAGATAGAAATTAAAATTCACTTATGGATTTCCTTATGATAGGATGGTCACAAAAATAAATCAAATGCCTCTATTTGACTCCAATAATCTTAATAATACTATTTTTACTTCACTGACATGCTGTAGAACCAGTTAATAAAAGAAAAGGTCAAAAGACTCAAATATTGATTAAAAACGATTTTTTATTTTGAAACTCTAAACCGGATGCTTTATGTATCATGTTGTCTGACTTGTCGCTGGTTGACTGAACAGGAACCCAAACAAGGAATTCGGATTTGAACAGTCTTACGTGTCATTCCCAGAGTTTCAGTGATTCAGGAAATCTCCTGGAGACTTTAGGTGAACTAATCTCTGTAAGTTTTCATCCTCTTTATTCATTTCTACACAGACTGAAGACCGAAGCAGGATGCTATCTATCCAGTTAGCAGGTGGCTTGTAGATAACTGCTGTAAATTAAGTCAGTAGCAAGATAGCTAGCTTAGCTAACGTGGGTTAGCTACAGTCACTGTAAGTTCATTTGTGTCAAACATGGGCACAGTCTGTATTTATCTCTTGGCTCAGAACATACAGTCTAGAGTTAAACAAACAAGCGAGCGTTTATACATAACTTGTCGTATTTCTACGGTAGAGAAAACACTGTATCACCAACAGCTAACTCGGCTAAGTTAGTTGCTGGTGATGTTGCCGAAAATAGTACCTGCTCCAATCTGTGTTTCTCCCACCGGTGTGTCCTCATTTTATCGCCTGTGTATGTTGCTGTTTTGTTGACACTCAGACATTAAAATAAGGCAAGTACACTAACTAATGAGAGTACAGCCAGACTTCCTTAAAGAATGACTGAATTCTTGTAATCTGAGGCGACACCATGACTAACACCCTGGTTCATTAGGAGGGCACTGCTTCCTTCTCTCATTGTGTTATCTGTGTCTGAATTAATCATTGCAATTCTGGTCTGAGAAATTAGCAAATTATTTTGTCAAAGTTATACGGAAGCAATAATTTACATTAATTGTGATTAACATTTGAGCTTCTACAGGAAGTTAGCAGGGCTTTAAACGTTGAATGTGTTGTTTTCAGAGTCAAAAATCAAACTTCATGTGAAAGTTATTTGAAATTAATAATCTATCACAGAAACCAGCATGTCATATTTGATGTTGCATTATCATTGCTTTGGAAAACGTCTACCTTCGTCAGTCACTGTGGCTCTCCTCTTTCTTGCTCAGGCTGGTTGCTGTCTGGTCGTTGATGAGCTGTGGTCACCCTGGTAACGGTTGTTAACGGCAGAAGCATGAAGGCTTTGATCCTGGTGGGGGGGTACGGGACCCGGCTGCGACCGCTCACCCTGAGCGTCCCCAAACCGCTGGTGGACTTCTGCAACAAACCCATCCTGCTGCACCAGGTGGAGGCTCTGGTCAAGGTACGGAGGAGGTGGGGTTCAGTGACAGTGGGCCTTAACTTTACTGCTGACATTTCATGTTTGACTTTATTGAAGGTAGTTGGTCACCTTGTGTCTCTCTCTCACTCTTTCTTTCTCTGTGTGTGTGTGTGTGTGCGCGCATGCAGGCCGGGGTGGACCATGTGATTCTGGCGGTGAGCTACATGTCGGAGCTGCTGGAGAGAGAGATGAGAGTCCAGGAGCAGAGAGTACGTACAACAAACCATCACACTGACACACTATTATAGCTGTGATACACACCAGCACACACTGAATGTTTTAGGAGTGTACAGGAGGACCAGAGCACCCCATTAACTTTCTAGGGCTTTCCTGAATCACAAAAAAAACAAATTTTTCACTGGTGTCAAGTCATGCAGGTAGTTTTTGTTTATTCTCAGATATCTGACCTCTGCCTCCACCACATTACAAAAGAGGTGGATAGAATTTCATTGACTCTCAAAGCATCAAACAACATGTGGAAAAATTCAACGTCTCTTTCCAGTGTGGATAGTTTTCTGCTCTAAGTGCTTGATTGTCAATTAATGATGTGCAGCACACAGGATTTATGTTACAGCTTTTATTTATCCACACTTTTATTTAGTGAAAGTGAGGATTAGAAACAGATTACATCTAATCCTTGCTCACCTCTTTTATGTTGAAGGCCAGAGATCCATATTTATTCACCCGTGTGCACAGATTTTTTTTTTTGTTCTGCTGAGAGAGTTCGTTTTACCTTTTGTAATAAAATGCAACAGGAGATATATTTTAAAACAGTTTTAGTTGAAGTCAAAGTCTGGCAGGATATGTAGTTTACTGCTGCAATAATATGTTAATAGATTAGTCGATTAATAGAAAATTAATCACTAGCAATTTTGATAATCAAGTAATCGTCGACATTTCTCTGGTTGCAGCTTCTCTAGTTTGAGAATTTGTTACTTTCCTCTGTTTTATATCTTTTTAAATTGAATATCTTTGGGTTTTGTTCAGCAAAACATTTGAAGACGTCAACTTGATGTAGACAATCTTTAGTTGCAACCCTAAAGTGTTTAATACTTAGTTCTATACATTTGAAAGGGGGAATCATGTCAGTGTCAACCATGTAATATTAAAGGCTTGTAATTATATTCAGGACTGTTGTCTTGCATTTCTTCTTCTTGTTGGGAATCTGGTCAATTTGACCCCCTGTTAGTATTTTGAGTACTACAGAGATGATCATTGTGCTCAGTCTGCGGTATCCTGAATGTTTCTCTGTTTCCTCCTCAGCTTGGGATTCATATCTCTCTGTCTCATGAGAAGGAGCCTCTAGGAACAGGTGAGTTTCTCTTCACTACAGACAAATTGAGACAGACGGGAAAACTGTCTCTGCACCACAACAAAGTACATTTTAAACGTGTCCAGTGATTGAAATAGTGAGAGCCTGGAAAAACTATATAACTACAATGTAATTGTGCTACGAATCCTACAAGATGGGGTTGTGCTGTATGGATGATCTTCTATCACAGTGTTATTATATATGTAACGATGTAGTAATTATAGTCTTGAAAATCATCGACTTATTTACCTGACAAATAAAGGTATTTCATCACACTGATGCAAAAATCCTGTTCCTGTAAATCCAATATTGTCGTAAATTATTCCTGCTCACTGATTTCCTACATTGACTGAGTTGGCCTAATACAACCAGAGCTGTTAAAAAGATACCACAACATAAATGGTATAGTGAGTATGTCAGGATTCCTACCATCAGACACTCTTGTCACTGTATATATTGCCCAACCCTAATAAGGATCTACTGTTTGAATTATTGCACCTTTTAACATTAATAGTAGTTGCAAGACAATTATCTCAGTTTGGTCTGTATTTACCTGAAGGAAGTTTAGGTACATCCCATCATTGATCTGTTCAGTGCACTTGTGGAGAGGTTTTTTGGGGCTGTAATTACGTGACAACAGAGCTAGGGAAATGTGGGTGTTGTGATTTTATCGTTTTGCATTATTTGGCCCCACGGAAACACATAAATGCTAAATTAAAGAGGCCCAAGGATCGACTCTTAGGGAACTCAACGCAACATGTCAGTCCTGCAGGGATTTGCTCCCATTCAGCCACAAGAGCGTTAGTGAGGTCCAACACTGACGTTGGGAGACAAGGTCTGGCTCACGGTCGGCGTTCCAGTTCATCCCAGGGGTGTTGGATGGGGATGAGGTCAGGACAGGACAGGAAAGGGTCTTTCCCAAACTGTTGCCACAAAGTTGGAAATGCGCTTGAAATAAAATTGTATGCTGTAGCATTAAGATTTCCCTTCATGGGAACTACAGGGCCCAAATAGAAAAAACAGGGCTGTCCACATACTTTTGGCCATATAGTGTAGTTTCTGACCTTGAAATAGGACTTGTCCCACTTTAGGACGATGTCTGAAAGTCTAACCTAGTTTTCCAGTTTGTGTAGTTGCAGTTTATTGTAGTATAAGATCCGTTAGAACGATGACTGAAAGTTTGATAATTAATAAAAATGAGGGATTAATATGTGTGTTTGTGTGCAGCGGGTCCCCTGGCGTTGGCTCGAGAGCTGCTGAACATCGACAACGAGCCGTTCTTCGTCCTCAACTCGGACGTCATCTGTGATTTTCCCTTCAAAGACCTGCTGCAGTTCCACCACAACCACGGCAAGGAGGGAACCATCGTGGTGAGACAGACAGAGACAGTACAGAGTGTCTTTTCTGAGTAGCAACTACAGAATGTTTCGCCGATTTTGAGCTGTTCTAGATGAAAGTTGACTGTGAGAGAAACGGGGTGAAATCTTTGGTCGTCAGTCCAAAATAATGAGAAACGTCCAGCAACGGATGATTCGGTGTTGGAGACCAAAGACAATAGAGGACATTTTTATCCAGATAAAAATAACGAACTATTTTTATATTGTCGTACGGATAATCATAATTCAAGGAAATTAGATATTGAAACAACAAATGGATATTGTGAAATGGAGTTAGAAATTGGAAAGTGAAATGTAAATGCCCAAATTAAAATCGTAAATGCAAAAGCCTTAGTTTTATAATAATCTCAATCTTTTCTTCCATCTTTTTTTCCCTGTCACTGTTGGTCTTTAAACTTAAGGCTTTTGGCTTGAGAAAGTAAAAATTACACGGATGAATAAACCATTAAAATGTATATATTTTAGCGTAGAGTTCCCTCCATATTTCAGATACATTGTGCCTTTATTTAAAAAAAAAAACCCAAAATGTCATAACAGAACTATTCTAATTTATTAGTTTTACTTTCTAAACTGTAGGTACTATTGTACTATTTTTATTTTTTACTTTTTTGTCCAAGTTAAATTTATTGAAAATGTTTCATTTCTGTTTTGGTTCCTGCTACAGTTTCACTTGTCAAGATAAAAATGTTGCACAGTACTTAAACAGAGTCAGCTCCGGCAGTCCAACCGCACCAGCAAATAAACTGTTAAATTATATTTTTGATTTTGTCTATTCTGCCTGAGTGAAGGTGACGCGGGTGGAGGAGCCCTCGAAGTACGGCGTGGTGGTGTTTGAGGCGGACACCGGCAGGATACATCGCTTTGTTGAGAAACCGCAGGTCTTTGTCTCCAACAAGATCAACGCCGGCATTTACATCTTCAATCCCAGCATGCTCAGCAGGATCCAGGTGACTCTCTCTCTCACTCACACGCACACACACGCACGCGCACACACGCGCACACACACACACTGCATCAAATGTTTGTGATGAAGTAACGAGTAAATGTGCAGTGAGAGTTTTTACCACTAAAACTCCACAAAAATTGCCGTGTGGTCAACTTCGTGTTTAATTACATTATAATTACTTTTGTGTGTGTGTGTGTGTGTGTGTGTGTGTGTGTGTGTGTGTGTGCAGCTGAGACCAACATCTATAGAGAAAGAGATATTTCCTGTCATGGCAGAGGAGGGACAGCTGTACACCATGGAGCTACAGGGTAACTACTACTACTATTGCTGCTACTACAACACAAATCTATACACACACATTTCTTCTATTTATGGCCGCAGCTAACAAATGTTTTCATTATCAGTTAATCTGTCAGTTATTTTTCAGATTAATTGATTAATGTGAGATGATCCTCACATTTGAGAAGCTGAAACCAGAGAACAGTTGGTATTTTTGCGTGATAAATGACTAAAACGATTAATTGATTATCAAAGTTGTTCAGAAAAATTCAGTTTCAGCACTAATTCTTTACAAACAAGTCTCCACATCTAACTTTGGCAAGAAAGCAAATAAGTGTATTTCCCAAAATGTGTAACCTTTCCTTTTAAATGATGTCATCATGTTCCCAGCGATTTATTTTATTCATGTGAGAAACACAATAGTATCATCGTGATAATGGAATATATCGTGTGTGCTCTGGACTCTGCAGCTCACAGCTCTACCAGGCGTAAGTGTTTGGGCTTTTCTTCACACCTGAACTCATGTAGTTCTGGAGAGGAATCGTTTGTAGAGAAGCACCGATACCAGCAAACATAATATCTGAAACACAAGGTCTGAATTAGAGGGTTTCGTCAGTTTCCAGATAAATCAGTATTTTTCCACAAACAGGCTGGATTCTGTAGTGTTCAGATAAAAATAATAGATCAGAAGCAACCATGATCCAAGTCAGTAGAAGGAATCTGGAATCGGTGCATTTCTAGATCCTCATCTGAGCATTTAAACCTCCCTCCCACCCTGTAGTCCAGACAAGCGGACTGGTCCGAGTCACAGACTCTTGTCCAGGTCCTAGTGGCTTTTTTCCCCACAGAAAACTTCAGCTCCCAGCTTATTAAACTGTGAACGAATGACAGAAGGTTCTTGTGATTTCCTGCAGAAGATTTACTGAACTAAAAACACAGAATGAAACGGTTCATCAGCCTGGACTCTTCAGTTCTTCAAAGCTGGCTTTAAAGTCAGAGCAACAAGTCCTCCGCTCAAACCTGCAGGCTGAAGACATTTTAAGTTCACACGACATGTTAACTGATTTTCATATCAAGTGACTCCTTAGAGGAACAGAATATGTCGTCTAATGAGAAATCACTAAAATCCTGAGCACACTGCCTCGCGTCATGAGTATAAAGTTCTTACAGTTGAAATGATTTAATGTGTTTTTATTTGAGTCTATTTAGACAACAAATGGATAAATCATATCATTTAATTTGTAATAAAGATTACATAACTCTTAACTAAAAAAAAATCACACAATTACATTTCCTGGTTGTATTTGTTCTTTTATTTTATTGTTTTGTTTCATGCTATTGCAGGCTTGTTATTTTATAGTTGAGGTTCCCAGCTAGACTTGAACCGGGGACGTTACAGTTACATAGTCAGCTTTTAAAACCCCCAAGCCACCAGGACACTCCAGTATTTTTAGTTTTTATCTAAAAAGAATCTAAAAGAATATATATATTTTTTTACCTTTCATTATTAAGTACACCAAAGTATCTGGCTTTCGGCAGCTGTTTAATTTCAGTTCCTTTCAGAGAGCGAGCTCATCGTATTGCAGTGCAGTTGTGAGCAGGAAACAATATAAAACTCTGCAGGTTGGCAGTAATGTAAACTATATTAGAATATAAAAATGATAACTGGTCACTGATCATGTGACCTCGTGCTTCAGTAACTCACCTGTTGCAGATCACAAGGTAACTCCTGGTTTTATGTCCGTGTTTCCACGGTAACTAACTGCTCTCACTGTCTGTATTTCTGTATGCTGTTTGTCTGTCTGCCTGTCTGTCTGTGTGTCTGTCTATCTGCAGGTTTTTGGATGGACATCGGTCAGCCTAAAGACTTCCTGACAGGGATGTGCAT
Source organism: Maccullochella peelii (assembly GCA_002120245.1). Taxonomy (NCBI): domain Eukaryota; kingdom Metazoa; phylum Chordata; class Actinopteri; order Centrarchiformes; family Percichthyidae; genus Maccullochella; species Maccullochella peelii. The sequence goes on from LKNJ01005651.1 coordinate 17,053, forward strand.
GTATCTTCAGTCGCTACGACAACACGCGCCTGAGAGGCTACACACGGGGCCCGGTTTCCTTGGCAACGTTCTGGTGGTGAGTTCAGCTCATAGGCGCCACATGTCAGATAAAGAACCATACTCAATAATAATCTTCCGTCCCCGCTGTCCTCTGCAGGACCCGACGGCACAGATTGGGGAGAACTGCACCATCGGCCCGAATGTCACCATCGGTGCCGGCGTGGTTGTGGAGGACGGGGTGAGGATCAAACGCTGCACGGTGCTGAAGGGAGCGCGGGTTCGATCGCACTCCTGGCTGGAGAGCTGCATCGTGGGCTGGAGCTCCTCTGTCGGCCAGTGGGTGAGTATAGAACAGAGGTTTGTTGTTGGTGCAGCTGATAACAGCACAGGACAGAACTGGAGTTTTTAGGAAAATATAACCTTTGATAACTATATTTTATTTGTAACAGGTTCTACAGGATCTCCTGGAGTTTTTGGCAAAAGTGCTTAAAAGAGTGAAATCCTTTACATACATTACACTGTTATACATGGGTTTACATGGGCAGGTGCCACTGCAGTAATGGCAGCTTCTTTACTTCCGTCTACAAATCGGATTTGTGTATATAAGCCAAGATCTACTATTTAGTATTTTATGTTTGTGGTCAAATATACCACATAAAAAAACACGGGAAACTGAGGCACAAATATAACACCCTCATCTCTCCCAAAACCAGCCTACAAGGCAATCCTATAAACGTTAAAGACAGACAATTGAAAAATAAAGACGATCTCAGGCAATATTAGATCTTTGTCATGACATGAGCAACAGCAGTTAGATTTTGTGCTGCACGCACGGCATGAGTGGTTCACCTTAATGACGTGTTGGAGATGTGCTGGTTCTCACATCTGCACCAAGAGTCTGTCGCCTGTAGTTCGTCTCATCAGCTCATTCAGATGCTTCCTTTAGACTAAAGCTTTGAAAAACTGTCAAAAATGCCTATTTATTTTTCCTTGTCTTGTCTCATATTGGATATGTAGAAACTTGTTATGATTGTTGTCAGGTGTGATGATGACTTGTCTCTGGGTTCATCTGTGCTGTCAGGTTCGTATGGAGAATGTGACGGTGTTGGGGGAGGATGTGATCGTGAACGACGAGCTTTACCTGAACGGTGCCAATGTCCTGCCGCACAAGTCCATCAACGAGTCGGTCCCAGAGCCACGAATCATCATGTAGCGTCGGCTGGAGGAGAAAAGCCCAGCGCCTTTTTATATGAACTCGACTGAACACCCAAACTGTTCCAGAGAGAGAGAGGAACGAACAGACGGGTGGAGGAAAGGAGGAGGAGGAGGAGAGAAAAAGGAACAAGAAGGTTTTTTTTTTTTTTTTTGTCTTTTTAATTAGTTTGAACTCGTTTTTAGCCCTGCTTGGCTGCACTGTCCATCAGTCAGAAATAATGGCATATGATCTGTCAAAAAGCAGCCTGGCCCGTTAGGAAGGTTTACACCTGTTACACTTCTGTCAGGTTAAACATCAAACACTAATGTCCTGAATGTGGCGGGTGGTACGTGTCTCGTGTGAACACTGCTTTAATAGAGAAAAGGCGAGGGAGGGACGTGATGTACCTGGGCTGGTTGACTGTCAGATGGTGGAGGGACTGATGTGAAGTGTATTTAGGCGGGGTGGTGGGGTTAGAGAGCGATATGAACACTGCTGTTTAGATTCACTATGCATTTACATTTTCTGGACAGCTACAGTGTCGGTGAACAGGCTGAAGGATCAAACATCTGCATGTTTCTCTGCTGTAACAGAGACTGGAATCATGACTGATGACACTGAGATTTCTGATCTGCCATATTAAACAAATGCAGTATTAGTTATAGTTAAAGCTGCGTTAATAGATTCATTTGTGGCCTCTTGGGGGCAGCAGAACAAGCTTTAAACACAACACCTAACATATTATCACCTTATAAAGTTGTTATGGCAAATGTTTTCCCCAAGAGTTGCTTATTTACACACCCAGCAAACACAGAGGAACATTGTCATCCAATTGGAGTCATGTTTGTGTCCAACTGATGAATGTGATTTGATCCATTTTCTACAAAAATATTGATTAGTGCAGCTTTAATCAGTTCTAGAGAAGGTGTTGATTATGTCTCGTTGCCTTGGCAGGTATTTCTGTTTTTTCTTTTTATCATGAAAACTGCTTCATTGCCAGACTGGTTACTGCTCTGTAAAAAGTGAACAAAATGTAGCAAGCTTTTTATAACAAACTGCAGTTTATCAAGTATGTTTACAGATATTTGAGTCAGGCTGCATCTGGGAAATTCTACTTTTGAAATAATGTATTGTTTCAACATGTTTTTCATTCATGTTTAAGTGTTTCTTAAAGAGCAACTTAACACCTCCTGAGCATCTTGTTTTTGCTGACCTCCAGGTGTACTCCAGCACACCGTGACGTCACTATTGGGTGTGGTTGCAACAGAAACTGAAACAGGCTTTCAACCAGAGAAGGCGGTTTAAAGACTGCTTTTCAACCAGCTGTTAAGTTGCTCTTTAAAGACAGTTTGTCATGAAATGAGGTGAATTTATTTTTCTGATTCATTCTGATCTGATTGTCCAAAAATACCTTATGAGAAGCTTGATGAGTCTTCAAATTAATGAATCCTGTTCGTTACACCACGGAGACCCAAGGGTTCAGTTCCTGGTACTTTTACGTTTGGCTTTGTTGTGTGTTTGGCTAAAAGACAATTGGCTTTGATTAAAAGTTCATTCATTCTTGGACCTTTTGAACAATTTTACCACAAGGTCCATTAGAAGGTGTGCTGGAGCTTTCGATTGGGGGATTGATTTCAAAGTAAAGAATAAACTTTGAATCTCAACTTTTAAGCAACATGGATAAGAAGTCCTTAAAGTGCTCGGAAATATGGAAATCAGAAAATCTAAAACTCCATGAGAGCTGGGCAAACTCCAACAAACTGCCACTAATGGACCTTGTGGTGAGATTGCTCAACAGTTGACTGTGTTCATGTCCTTGTTGCTGCACTAGTGACTCCTACCTGCTGGTCCAGGTGCCTGCACATTGGAGGGGAGGACTCTGGTTGAATAACCTGAACCTCATGCTACTCTTTTTGTGGTTGAAGCTCATCATTGAAAAGTGATAAACATGCAAACATTTCAGCATTCATCTCAAGCTGAGGCTGTTGGGAAATCAGTCTTTACTTTAAGAGGTATCCTGCCATGAACTGAAATGTTGGACAAGTGGAATCTGTGACTTGTTGGTGACGCTAGATGAAAAGTCAGAGGTTCGCTAAAGTCATTCGGATTCATAATTTGGGGACCATGAATTTCCAAACCAAATTTCATGGCAATCCTTCGAATAGTTAGTTGCTAAGAGATCTCACTCTTCACTAAAGTGTTGGACCGACAGACTGATTAACGTTGCCGAATTTAACATTTTGAATTAGGTTGATTAATGAACATAGAGTGAAGAGTCTGTTTAGGACAGATTTCTCTCCACAAATGGAGATATATTAACCCCGCCTCTTGATTTGTGTCATCCTTGTTGTAAAAACGAGTCATTTTAACGTTCAACAGACACAACGCTAAATCAACGGACGCCTGATACAGTACAATAAATTGTTGAACCTTCACAGTTGAAGGCGTCCATGTTTTTGTTACCTTGTAGCTCAGATGCACAGAGGTATTGATGCAGGTGACGTCAGCTGTCAGTCCAGACACTCAACAAAACTGACCTCTGAACAGAACACAGTGGTCCCATGTTGTTATGTAGTAAGTGATAAACAGTATCTAGAACACTGAACACGTTAAGACTTTGATCATGTTTGAATGAATGAAGTCAATTCTTGTAATGAAGTCTTTTTTAAAGAGAATAATATAATCTACTGACCACATTCACGTCTTGTCTGTTTGGTTTTTTTTATGTTAAAGTGTCACTCCACTCATTTTACACATGAAGCTCAGTTCACTGGTCATGGCTAGCTCTACTCAGCCTGTGAAAACAGTTGTATGATGTCGTCTTTGGCTCTGGAGGAGAAAATAACCCTGATGATGTAACCGTGATGTCACCAGGGTAATCTCAGTTTGGAGACTACAAACGTGTAACAGAGAGTCTGCGTTACAAGCCGGAGGTGTGGAGTTTGACACATGCTAATGTTTAGCAGGCAGGGAGGGTCTAAAGAAAGACGCTATCGTGTTGCATTATGGGAATGTAGGAACCAGTGTTTTCAATAATGTGTGGCTTGTGTCGCATATTTCTGTCCGAACCCGACCCGAGCCCGATACAGTTAATGTAAGCTCAAGCTATTCGAAGTGCCTCCATACCGTCTATTTCCCTGCATGGTTTTCGGTAGTTTTAAACGTCCCCGATGACAAATTTAGCTTGACGTCCTCCATCCTTAGTTAGGCTACATGAATATTTACTGCCTGAAATAGCCTATGTGTTACGTTCATGCGTTGTCACGTAAATAACAAACCCCAACACTGAACAGGAGGCACCATGTTAAGTAGGTTAGCCCAGCCGACGTGACCGAACCTGAACCTGAACATCATTTTAAAAAAAATTTCTGTCAGGCTCGGCTCAGGTATCAACCCTCTATTTGAGAGCTTTACTCATATTAATAACTAAAAGTCAGGATATCTTAACCTCTGTTGCTTTGATTAGATCAGAAGTGCAGTACTTAATCACTGGAGTATTATAATAAAATAAATCTAAATGTTTTTCTATTAGAAAAGCAGTGGTTGCTGATTATTTAGAAAAAAATATTACTCCTGAAATTAATTTGTGTATTCCTACTGTGTTTCTCCTCTTTCAGTTTTGGTCTGTTCTCTTCTGTGATGTTTCATTCTGTCGAGGCTGAAAGGAAAAACTCCAGTATGAAACCCTTCTTATATAGGACCTGAAGTGCAGACACTTGTTATCTCAAGATCAGACAATTTATGATTTAAGAAATTTAAGACAATAAGATGTGATCTAGAGATAACAAGCCTAAAAATATTCTNTATTCTCAGCCACCACAGCTGCTCTCAGCTTCTACACTTTTCTATGGTGGCATAGAAGCACTTCATTCTTGAATTATTAAAGACAGCGTCCCTAATACTCCATCAGTAGTATCAAGTATTTCAAATAGGGTTTTAACTCATGTTCAAAGTCTCTAGACACATTTTCGATATAATTCTTTGTTGATTAGTTAGTCGTAATTAAAAGTAGTTCACAACTATCAGAACATAATCAGTGACGCAGTTTACATTTACAAAACTCATCCGTTTCCCCATACATAGAGTTAAAAACTTAAGCATGAATCAAACGTCTTCACAATTTCAAAAGAAGTAATTGCTCTGCTTACACAATGATGACAGTGCAAAATTAATTAAAAACTGAAAGTGAAGAAACAGTGTCTCCATTACATAGTTTATTTAGAAAGTGTAGAATGTCCTGCTAAGTATATATCTTGATCACCATTCTTTAATTACTAACTTTAACAACAAATATTTATCATAATGTTTATATGTATTTATGTACAAAATTGCATACCTGTAAATATATTGTTATCTGATTTTTAGCAAATATTCAGGATTGGACGAGCTCTACTACATGCATACATACAGTATTTGGTAC
>LKNJ01005652.1:0-22010 GCA_002120245.1 Maccullochella peelii
GGCGCTAACAGCAGAGAGCTGTGAGTGCTTAAGCAGAAGCTGTGTACGCTTCAGTATATAGCGGGTAATTAGCCGCTATAGTGAAGAATACAACAACATTAACTGAGTTTAACTGGAGCAGCAAAATACACAACCAGTAACACAGAAGCACCGGCAACCGGAAATGAGGCAAGACGCTTACCGCAGCACGTCAGCACGTCAACGTCCTTTAGTTCTCAGCATGTCGGTGCAGCTGTGAGAATCATGTGGTCTTCATCCATGTGGCCGTCACTTCACCAGACTGTTAACACAGCAGGCTGCTTTTATTCCTTTTCTTCACTGTGATGAACCATGAAGCTGCTTTTTAACGTCCCCTGAAATGTCCAGTGAAGTAGCTGAGTTCTGTTACTGTTTGCACACAGTTACATGTTCTCTGTATCTGCTCACTGAAACACCGACAAACTGAAAACTGGACTTTTATTGTGAAGACGGTTTTTGAGGTCACTTGTACTTCATGTCACTTCACTTTTTCTGCATGACAATTAAAATAAATTCACACTTCACAGCTTTTCCTGTGATGAATCAGTCTCTCACGGGTGTAGTGATGTTGGTATTTTGGCATCTTCTTTGATGAAACCTGATGACATCCCCTGAAATCCCAGCACACCAAGAAGTCTTTCAAAACAAACCTACATCCAAAAAAACAAAATCATTTAAATTTCTGTCTTTATTACAAGTCACATATTGGATAGAAGTTTCAGATCATTTAAATAAGAGTTTATCTAAAGATACAAAAGACAAACACAAGATTATAGCAATGCATTCCAGTGCATCTTACAAAGGAAAGAAAGTCGGGATGTTTCCTGAAGCTTGAAGACGCTCAGTTCACTTCAGATCTGAAAAACTGAAGTTCTGTTGGGTCTGTTCTGAACCAGTCCAGTTTAGACAGAAGGGGAGAGTCTGGGAGTTGCTGGAGGAAATGTTTTACTAAATCGCTCCCTTAAATTAGGAATATTGTTCTCTTATTATCTCGTATTACTTAGCTGGTTCCCTGAAATGAATAATGGGTGCGTTTGAATATTAATGGATTTGTTGATGTGAAGGTGACTAAATTTATTGTTTTCAAGTCGCATAAAACCATTGTTTTGTTGTTTCTTTTAACCGACTATATTTCACTTTGAAACGGGTCCTTCCTGAACTTATGAGTATGGTTACATGCGCGCTAGTATCCCGGTTTGGAGTCTTATCCCGGTTTTGATCTTATGTGGGATTTGATGTTTACATGGAACATGAGAAACACAACAGTGTCCAGGTTTCTGCCACGATGTTCTGTTCCAACAAAGAATGATCAGAAACCTGGATCAGGTGTTTACATGCCACAGCATCCAGGTTTCTATCAGAGGTAGCACATCCAGGTTTCTGATACCAGGATGTTTATATATGCAACATGCAACCAGGATCCTCCAAAAACCTGATCATGAAAGGAAAAACTGTAAAAGGACGTCTGGATGTCTTTTCACTAATCTGCAAGTCTCAATATCAAATACAAAAGCTCCACATTGTGTTTAACAGCCAAAACCTGAAGTACACAAACGTAATAAAGTATGTAAAGGCCAAAAGTATGTGGACAGCTGAGCTTTCCTTCCATATGTGATTGTGACTCCATGTTCATTGACCTGCTGCTCTTTCAGCCTCCACTCTGCTGGTCTCAGTCTTTCCTCCAGATGTTAAACCAGCTGCAGGGATTTACTCCCATTCAGACACCAGAGCACCAGTGATGTTGGTGATCAGGTCTTTGAAGGAATTAGTTTCATCTTTCGAAGGCAACAGTTATCGAACTGACGGAACAAAAATAGTGAGAAAAGGGAACAAATGACTGATTTGAGGGAACGCAAGGAGACACGGACTGAAGGAAACAACATTAAAGATTTGAGGGAACAATTTATCAAAACTTCTGTCCTCTGACACGTGAGCCAACATGAAGACCAAGTCTCCGACTTTTCAGAGAAACAAAAATTAAACTACTGGAGGAATTTCATCATTTATACTATTTATTACCAAAGGTGTCGACGAGAGACTGAAAATGGAAAGAAAGAAAAGACTGGACTGGAAAACTACAGTACAGTAAAGTACAATAGAGCACAGCAGAGGAAACTAGAGTACTGTACAGTACATTAGAGTACTGTAGAGTAGTTTAGACTACCATAAAGTACATTAGAGTACTTCAGAGTACATTAGAGTACTGTAGAGTAGTTTAGACTACCATAAAGTACATTAGAGTACTGTAGAGTACTTTACAGTACTGCAGAGTAGGTTAGAGTACCATAAAGTACATTAGAGTACTGTAGAGTAGGTTAGAGTACCATAAAGTACATTAGAGTACTGTAGAGTACAGTACTGCAGAGTAGGTTAGAGTACCATAAAGTACTTAAGAGTAATGCAGAGTAGGTTAGAGTACCATAAAGTATATCAGAGTACTGTAGAGTAGAACAGAGTACTGCAGAGTACATCAGAGTACTGTAGAGTAGAACAGAGTACTGCAGAGTACATCAGAGTACTGTAGAGTACATCAGAGTACTGTAGAGTAGAACAGAGTACTGCAGACTACATCAGAGTACTGTAGAGTACTGTAGAGTATAACACAGTACTGCAGAGTACTCTAGAGTACATCAGAGTACTCTAGAGTACTGCAGAGTAGAACAGAGCAGTCGTCAGGGAGAAGGCCTCAGGTAACTTAAAATAAAAAGACTTAATTAAAAAAGAAAAATATCAGCTGTCATCATCAGTAGTTTCAAGCCACACAGATGTGAGAAGGTCGCAGCAAAGGATTCTGGGTATTTGTTGTCGCTACATGTTTCAGTCCGGGACTCGTTTCTGTTTGAAGTAAATCTGCTCTTCGTGTTCGTTAAGGCAAATCGCTCACCGTGTGAACCGCGAGCAGCAACTACAGACACGTGAACACGCTGAGGGCATTCAGACGACAGCGTGTGCGTCTCTGTACGCACATACATGGGTACTGTGGGAGTACTGGTGGGACAGTGTTGGTAGAAAGGTCCGGACCGACCGTCTGCAGATAGAAAGAGGCCTTTGAGTCTTTGATTTTAAAGCAGCAGTTTCATCATCAGAAGTGGCGCGGCGCTCTCGCCACCGCCGCCACGACTGCCAGTGTTTTCAACATTTACCTTCCTGTATGTACACATAAATACAGATTCTTCAGGGTTAATTACAGCATCATCTGAGAGCTACTTCTCTTTTTGCATGTCGGGTCAGACAGGTTCTATAACAGGCCTGTTATCATCTGTCTGTCTGTCTGTCTGTGTGATCTGTGTTTTCAGTCTCTGAGCTGTTCAGCCCTGCAGTGGCGAGGTCCGGCCAGACGGCAGCGCTGTGGCACCACGGAGGGGATCTGGTGAGCGGGACTGGAGCAGGACGGCAGCTGACGAGCCTCCGGTCAGCTCGGCTGAACGCTCGGAGGTGCTGAGGTATCGCTGAGGGGGGAGAGGAGCTTCACTCTGCTTTCTTTATGAAGATCTGAGAGAAGAGACCAGAAGAACCAGGAAGAACGTTGCATTAACACATGTACAGGACCTGTATGAACATATACGGTGGTGGTTTCAAAGCCTGATTTTTGAAAGTTGATAGTAACCCAGATAGAAGTTTAATGTTTAAAATGGCTGAAAAAAGCCTCTCTTCACTAAACCCAGACTAATGCATTCCTTAAAGGGTTAACATGGAAAGACTTTCTCCTCAGCAATACTCAAAGAAAGGTCAGAGGTCAGGAGTTCACACTGAAACATTTGCATGCCACAGTCTGAAATTAATCCTTTAACACTAACTATATTACGGGGGCTTAAAAAACCAAATGAACTATTTGTGACCCTTCAAGTTTTAAAGGATTAGTTACGCTGCCGGACCGGCTCGCTGCTGCGTTAGGAACAGTTAGAGTCTAATCTATAGAAATGCACTGTACGCAGGTTTGTTACACGTCACACACGTTCATATAGATGCAGCTCTTCAGAGCCCCCTCAAACCCCTCAAAGCTCTCTTAAATCTTACATCCTTACATCTCCTTTTCAAGAACCCTTTACTCCTCCTCAAGGACCCCTGAAGCCAAACAAATCTCTTGGTCTCCTGCATCTCTTTCAAGTTCCATCAGGTATTTTGGAAACCCACACATGGATGCCTGGAATCCCATCAAACATCAGTTTAACTTCTTCAGTGCCATTTTAACCCTCCAAACTTTCAAGCACTCTTAGAATCTCCCTAACAGGATGCCAGGGATGCCTGGGGCCACTGAAACCTCTTCAAGAACCCTTGTAACCACCCCCCAAATCCTTGTAAACCTATTAGGGATTCCTTAGACGACATTCCTAACAAGCCCTAGAACCAGGACTTGGAGACTTGGAGCCCTCTTTGAAATCCCTGGAACCGAGAACCCCCTCAGTGTCCTCAGAAATCTCCTCACGGGCCCCTTTCTTTAAAGTACACGAAGGAACTTTGAATAAATGTCGTCATCAAGAAACATTTCTGAATGAAAACATGAGCTGTTGTTGTCACACTGGTTTTAATCTGGTTCCAGGCGGTCTCACCTCGCTGAGGATCACCCAGACCGGCGAGTCTGTTATCACTGAGAGACGCATGGCCTCCAGGGGCCCGAAGGTGGGGTCCACCTCCCCCTCTGCAATCCCGTTCTGGAAGTTTCCTGGAAGAGATGAAGATCAATAAGATCAATAAACCCGATGGACTGTTAGATTTAAGGGAACCCGTGGCTGAGCTCTTTCTGGCGAACCCGCTTCCTGCCGACCTCGGTTACATCTATTTCCCAGAATGCCTCGTGACCACGTTTTAAAACACACAGAGAATTATGTGACTCGTGCTCATAGAAACAGAAACAGATGAAAACACAGAAGGCAGCGGTGGAAAGTAACTGAGTACATTTACTCAGTTACTGTACTTAAGTACAAATCTGAGCTACTTAGTATTTTCTTTTCATGCTACTTTAAAGTCTCAGAGTGAAATATTGAACCTTTTACTTCACTACTTTTGTCTGACAGCTTTCGTTACTTTACAGATTATTCTTTTTGCTTTTGTTTTAAACTAAGATAAACTAAGCTAAGATACACTAAACTAAGCTAAGATACACTAAGCTAAGATACACTAAACTAAGCTAAGATACACTAAGCTAAGCTAAGATAAACTAAACTAAGATAAGATAAACTAAACTAAGATAAGATAAACTAAACTAAGATAAACTAAGCTAAGCTAAGATAAACTAAACTAAGATAAGATAAACTAAGCTAAGCTAAGATAAACTAAACTAAGATAAACTAAGCTAAGCTAAGATAAACTAAACTAAGCTAAGATAAACTAAGCTAAGATAAACTAAACTAAGCTAAGATAAACTAAACTTAAATCATTTCAGGTAAAAACAAGTGTTGCACTCATTGAGGCCAATATATTCATGAACTGACATTAATTCCTACAAACACTATTTATCCCTAAAATGTCCTAAATTTTGCCTTAAAAGATGATTTATTCACTTTAAAATGTCCATTTCTGAAAACAGTAAGAGCCGGTAGCTCAGGTTTTAAGGGATTTGTTCTTGGGTTATTATTTATTTATTTGTTGATGGAGGTTTTCATGCTTTTTGTGCAGATTTACAGGGTTATTAATAGTTAGTGAGTCCATTAACTGACCCCTGTGGTTCTGTGATGGTCTCCATGAGAAGCCGCCTGTGTTCGGTCTCCTCTCCGCTCAGTGGAGGTTGGTTCGGGTGTGACTGCACCTCAACGGAGCAATAATCCCTCAGAGGATTTATTTACTGGGATTACGGAGCTGGCAGCGATGCTTCCAGGTAAGAGTGCGACCGTAATCCCAACAAAGAGCAGCGTCTGGGCTGCGTGTGTTGTTGCTCATCACAGGGTATTATCTGTTATTATTGTGGGTATTATGGCTTTCACTCAATATCCAGCGACATGTGTACTGAGAGCTTTTCTCAGAAACAGACATCACGCAGAGACGATGAAGAAAACAAAACCCACAGCTTAAAAAATAAAACAGAATCAGACACAGGAGGCGTCTGACTGGCTTTTATTTTTATATCTAATGTGCAGGATGACACTTCATTTAAGTACAGTTCTGAGTGTTTTCATTTTATGCTACTTAATACTTCTACTCCACTGGATTTATTTGACAGCTTTAGTTACTAGTTATATGCTGCAGATTCAGATTATTAATACAAAATAATAAATGATGATGTATTATTATAGATTAAGCTACCCAGCAGAATAGAAAGTCATTAAAATGAGCTCCACATTTACCAGCTAATACTGTTTGTATCACGTTAATGTTTAAACATGAATGTATCAGTGATTATAATCCAATAATATAATATATATTGTTCTGAAATGGAACATTCTGCAGGATGAGTACTTTTACTTTTGGTACTTTAAGTATAATTTGATGCTGATACTTTTGTACTTCAAAACAAGGCAGGCAGCCATTTTTGAACCCGTCAGTTTATGACAATACAAAGTAATTGGTCAGGTGTTATTCAGTGGACTTTGTGTAAATCTATTTTCAGATTAATAATCCATCAATAACCCTGTATACCTGCACAAAGGGCCACAAAACTCCCTTATTACGATGAATAAAATCATGATTAAACCCCCGAAATGAAGCCTAAACTTCTTTAAGCTTTTAAGGCACTTTTAAAGAACAAATGTTTGTGCATTGAGGGATGAAATATTGTGTTTTGGTTCTCTGCACAATGATTTGACATGATGGGCTGCGGAGAAGAAACCCTGTTTAAAATATAACTGTTCAGTCCTGAATCTTCCTCTAACGTGAGGACGGTGACCTCGGACGCCGAGCCGCTCGCTGTTTCTGAAGGCATCGTGCTGAAATTAATAGAGTGAAGGAGAGCCGGCCTGATCGATCCGCCGGCTCGTCTGAAATATTGATGAAGGGGATGAAGAGCTGCTGGTAATTTATGATAGAGTCAGATTTAACTCCTTCTTTCCTGTAAAAATCCTGATTCACCTAAAGATGGAGACCAGCAGCTTCATACGTTTATACCTCCCATCCCCGGGATGTGTGATATGTATGACATTTAATATCTCGGTAATTGTAATGTTAGATTATATTATTGATTTATGTGGTGCTAAAGTAAATGTTCATCACAGAAATAGATTTTGAAAGATGATAAACAAACATTGGCAGCCAAATACGAACTATATGCAAGAATTAAAGGGAAACAAGTGTAAATACATAAATAAAAACTATAACAAAAAAATCAGATGAAATAAAACAAAACAAGATAAACTCTATTCTTAATCCATTTTTATCGATTGTGTATAAAACTTTAAATCTATAAAACTCCGCCTGATCTGTGTGCATGAAAACTGTTTCTAAAATAAGCAAAACAGTTATTAATGCGTCTTTTTGTCGTGTAAATCTGTTTAGTCACAGTCCAGCTGCTGAATCTGCATCTGATGAAGAGACGTTCTGTTAGATTTGTATTAAAGTCTGCAGGTAATTTATTTATTGACGGCTCCAATCAATCCTCCTGAAATCAGTTCAACTCATGAGAAAATAAATCCTCCTGAGGCTTAAATTCATTTATGTGCTCATTGATTTTCTTTTTTATCTCTTCGTGTTTTATTTCTCCTTTGTTTTATTTATGTATGTATTTATTCATGATTTATGACCATTTTACTGCAACAAATCTCACTGAGCAAAACTACAGCCTGCTGATGGAGAACTAAAAACACAACGAGTAATAATGGAGTCATTTATTTGTCGTTTTTGTGTATTTACTTCCCATTAGTTTTGTATTTTATTTTATAACTTTATTTTGTTATTTACATTTTTCATTAATTCACATATTTCCTTATAAATGATTTTTCATTATAGTTTGAGTAACAACATCCCACTGCCCCCTGCAGGCTGTTCACCTGCTGCTTTTCTCTTAGTTTAAATTCAGTCACTAATCTGGTTTCTTAAATGTCTCATAAATGAGAAACACTGTTTTCGAGGAACCAGATCTCAGCCAGATTTCTCCTGGAGAACACAGGTGTTTACATGTGACCAGGTTTCTCAATGTGAGCACGTGCAGAACAAAGAGACAGCACGAGTGGCAATGAGAGCAAAGATCACTGCATGTAGTGATATACAGAGATATATTTACAGCTGAACAGTTACCATGATAAGAAATCTGTTTTAGGTTACTACAGGGCAGGTGAACCCGTTGATTGATTACCTGTGTAACCTGGGTTCTCCGAGTAACCTGGTTCTGGTGAGCATGTAAACGTGCTGAGTGAGTGTCCGGAGCTGTAAACAGTCTGTCTGCAGGGAAACAGCTGATCGTTTAGAGTTACAGTATGCTCTTATTACTTATTCTATGTTCTAATCTACCTCTTCATGCTGTTTGTTTGTTTTTATAATTCACTCGGCTGCAGTTTCCCACTGGGATTAATAAATACTACACCAAGTCACACTGTTGTACTGCTGCAAGGACTGCTAACGCCACTACCTCTGCTACTATTACAGCTACTACACCTACCTGCTACACCTACTGACCTACTGCTACACCTGCTACACCTACTGACATACTAAATGCACTGCTGCTGCTACTGTTTTTACTGCTTATATAACTGCCAGAAAATAAAATGAGAATTTTCCCAAAACATTGAACTTTACGTCACCGACCAAACCTGTAAATGTCCCACAAAACCCTTCACACAGAGGTGCCTTCAGTGTGTATGCATGTAGTGTTCCTCTCTCTTTGTGAGGACCGACTTGAGTTTTAGACCTTAACAGTGAGGACATTTTTGGAAAGTTTGAATATTTTGTTAAGTCACTTCCCTCACTTCTTCAAAGAGTTCCTCTTGGTTTTAGGGTAAAGGTTAGAGTTACAGGCTAGGAAATGTATCAGGTCCTCACAACTATAGAAGTTCAAATGTGTGTGCCTGTGTGTTTGTCCTCATTGAAGCAGAAAAACAAAAGCAAAGGAATGTTGTCCTGAATAACTTTCCTTTCTGTTAACACACAGCTCGTTAAGCTCGTTAGGACTCACATCAAACTGTGTGATTGTCTCTGCTTGTGTATGTCTCATAGAAAGAGCCTCATATTGACAGACGGTGGCTCCAAGTTCTCATGTCTAAATGAATAAGTTACAGTCTGAAATCTTAAACATCTGAGCACAGACTGGAACTTTTTAATGAATACTTAAGAAGTCAGAAAACATCAATACCAAGATAATTCTGTGATGATCATGATACCAGTTAAACTCACTGAGGCCCCAGACAGCCTGACAGTCACTGAGCAGGTCGTTCAGGTGCCCTCAGCAGGTGATGTGGGGGTTCAACCTGTGGCGTCATCACTCACCTATTCGGATGAATCCGTCTTCTGTCCGATGGTACTTTGGTGTTTTCTCCCTCCCGTCTATCAAGGCCTCTTTCTCTGCCTGGATATTCTATAAAACACACAAACATACACTCAGATTTACCGCCGCATCATAGTAACTGATTATAGCAGCTTAAATCACTTAAGATGAACAGATGGACGAGAAACATTATAACATTTCTACAAGTCTGACAGGCAACAAGAAAACACCCGATGAGCTCCTTTATGGAAGTCTATGGCTGCCAATATTAAAATGGAATCAAATAGTCAAAGTTAAATCTCATTTTCCCGTTTGTGTGCGCGTAATGTGTCTCAGGAGGTAGACTAAAGTTTTCTGAACCTTGTCTCAGGAGGTAGAACGGGTTGTTCACTAGTGGCAGGGTCGGTGGTTCGATTCCCAGCTCCTTCTCCGTCAAAGTGTCTTTGAGCAAGACACTGAACCCTAAGTTGGTCAGGCCATCGGAGTGTAAAGCACTTTGTCCGTTAACTTAATTTAAGTTTCTGAAGATGTGTAATTACTGTCTAAATGAAAACTGCACTTACAGATACGTTTCAGTGTAAGTAGAACACTGCCATAATACTAATGTTGCTGAATGTGAAATCGCCTTTTCATTTTCAAATTGAAACTTAAATTCAAATTCGACGTTTGAAATTTAATTTGAATTACATCCTGATTTCAGCTTTCTAATTAAAACATCATTGTAATTTTCATATTGACAGGATTTCCCTTTGTAAAATCTGTCAACCATCAAAACCAATAAAGAGGATTTAAAATCTGAGTGGCTGAAATGCTCCAATCAGTGGACACCATGGACTTGTTTGTTTCCTCAGGGCTTCATTTTGTGAGTTACAGAGAAAGTAAATTCTTTTGTTGTGTGAATGCTGCAATGCTTTATTCTGCTCGGCCTCTTTTGTAAAAATTCAACACTTTAAAATCACTTGCCGGCCAGTACTGACCAACCAGCTGGAGTTCCTTGTGCGAGGACAAAGACGAGATCCCTCACTGGCTTCCCACCAATTAACAAACATGGTTAAACACACGAAAAAGTGCAGGTATCGCTACCGTAAATTGAACCCTGGTGTGGTAGAAAATGTATGAAATGTTATATAACTAAAAAAGGGGCATTGCAACGTGAAAGAAGGTTCAGACAGTCCAGCCTAAAGATTAGAAGTTCTGCTTGTTGGTAACTGGTTCTGACTGGTTTTTCGTTGTTTAAGAAAGACAAGATAGCTAAGAAGAGCCATAAACGCCCCTCTTTATGATCTCACGGCAGCTTTACTATACTGTATTTGATGCGTGGAGTCATCTTCCTGGCACCAGAATTGTAATAAATACATTAATTCAAGACAACAGAGATGCCACCCAGGTTTTCGTAGTGGTGGACAGGAATTTCCCCCTGCTCCAACTTGTGCCCTTCTTTGTTAATTTTTAAAGAGGAAGGAGAGACTGAAATCTCAAGATCTTTCTCAGAAAGAAAATTATTAATAGTGTCAGTGTTACCGCTTCATAAGCTGTAGAGTGTGTAATATTGTGCGTATAATAGGACCCAGACCCATCACACATCTGATCTCTTGTTAAAGATAAAACTGATTTATTGTAAAGGCAAAATGTAGTTTAGTCCAACTTGGGTCCATCATTTCTATCAGTAACAATGACTTTGTACTCTCCAAGTTAATATCGAAGTTCTGGGAACACGATGACATGACTAAAAAGAAGTCCCACAGGGCAGGAAATATGGGCACTCAATCAATCAGATAGGTTGGAAACAAGCCACAAATTTATCCAGATTGTCTAATCCACTTTATTTGAAGATCAAACTGAAAGTGAATGTCGCTAAAAGTCCCTCATTGTGACTTTTGTGACTGATTACTGGTTCAGTAACTGGACTGAAGTGGATTTCAAGACTCACATCAAAGGGCAGAACCTCCACTGATGTGTTGAAAAGTTTGTCTCCTGGATGTTCGATGTTTCCGCTCCGAAAGAAATACCTGAAAGATAAAGAGAGACGGACGGTTTCATTTATATATTGAGGAAAATGATCATTGCGGTTGCAGTAGAGGTAGTCACAGAAGTACAAGTACAAGTAGTTTTAGCAGTAGTGGCAGCAACAAAATATACTGCTGGTTCCCTTGTATGGACCTGGCACTATCGCCAGCACTATCACTGGTCTAAAAGTCTGATTATGTGGCTCTGTGATGTCTGATTTGAGGTACCTGACCCTGCAACCGGTAACCCCCAATGCTACTCCTCTAGTGCTCTGTAACTCCCTTCACACCCTGTAGCCTCTAACATCCCCTTGGACCCTGTAATGCTCTGGTATCTTCTGGTACCTCGAGACCCTTTAATTCCTTGTACCCTCTAGTGCCCTGTAATGCTCTGGCATTTTCTACCCTCACACTGGGTACCCTCTAGTACCCTCTCAGACCCCTGAGACTCTGTAACCCCTTATATCCTTTGCTGCCCCTGAGATGTGTAGTATCACCATAGTGCCATGTAACTCTCTGGTAGCCCTCGCATGCTATAACTCTTTGCAACCTTAGACCCTAGACCCTGTAACTCCCTAGTGTGACTGTGCGAACCCTAAGTGCCCTCCAGTGCCCATACTGCTCTGGTATTTTTTGGTACCCATCACATCTTAATAGTACCCTCTAATACACCCGAGGCCCTGTAACTCCCTGTACCCCTTGTGCCCTGTAATGCCCTGGTTTTCTCTGGAGCACCCTCTAACCTCTAGTAACCTCCAGTAATCTCTGATACCCCTAAGGACCTGTAAGGCCCTGGTATCATCTCATACCCCTCACACTGTGTAACCCCTTGTAACCTTAGACCTTATACCCTGTAACCCCATGGTACCAACCTCTCGATGCGGACAGGCGTGAAGAATCGTATTCGAATGAAGTCCCCCGCTACAGGGGTGAAGGCCCAGAAGAAGTCCTCCCCCAGGTAGGCCTTCTCCAGGGTGAAGTGCTGGTAGGTCTTCAGGCTGGTTGTCACCTCCGCCAGCGGGTTGGCGTGACCCTTATGGAGGGTCTGTTTACCAAAGTCCTTATCCTGGAACAAACCGTGGAGTTTGTTGAGTTAAAGTGTTATTTGTCAGTGGATTTATGTAGTTGTACCTTAAGAGGAGTCAGATATCAGGGAGTGATTTTCTACTGTATGCTTGTGTTGCTTTTCTCTGGAGAGTCAACAGGAATACTAAGATGACGCCACTGTGCAGTGACCAGAAAATAACATGAACCGTTAGTCATTCTAGACTGCCAACAGCCTTTACACAGACTGGTATCATTGCAACCCTTGCTAGCTGCCCCTGATGAATAATCCAGTTTCAGTTCAGCGCATGTATATTAGCAAGCAACGGAAGCATGACATCACTGTTGGTGTTATTTTGATGCACTGAGACATTTCTTTGTTTTGAGATGTTCAGAAAAGAGTGACCAATAGCCAACCTCCAAACCTGAAGTATAGCAAGTCTTTTTCCAGTGATTGATCCATGATTGCGACAGTTTTAAGTCTTGTATTGAACATTACATTTTTAATGTTTAATATCATTTTTTTAAAGGAATAGACATTTATAAATACAAAATACAAATACACTTGCTTTCTTGCCAAGAGATTTGAAGATCGATACCACTCTCATATCCGTCCAGTAACAGAGGTGCTGGCAGGTGGATTTTGTTACCTTTGCACAGAGCCAGGCTAGCCGTTACCCTACTGTTTCCGGTCTCTATGCTAAGCTAACCGACTGCTGGCTTCATATTTAGCTTTACATTTATTTATTTCACATTTCATATTTAGCGTTTAGACATGAGAGCGGTATTGATCTTCCCATCTAACTCTCTACCAGAGAGCGAATAAGCCCAATCATTTCCCAAAATTGAATTATTACTTTAAATCACGTCTTTTTTTCTTGCAAAATATCAGTTTTACTCCTTCAGGACTTAAAAACTGTTCCCTCTTTGTTTGAATTGCTGACAGCTCATAGACAGATGCAAACAGTGACCAGGGATTATAGGTAGAACTTGTTTGGCTTTAAAAGGTCTCAAGCCAAAAGTTTTGGGAACCAGTGACTTAAGATGACACGTAATTTCTTTTTTTAAATTCACAGTTTCTTTATTTTAACTCCAGTGATTATTTAGACTTTTCCAGAGTAGTTTCTCACATTTGAACAAATCTCTTTTACTTAACTCTCTCTTATTACAAGACTGTCTACAGACCAACAAATCCCACTTCCCCTTTAATTCTGTCAATTTAACTTAGCTGATTTTTAAAACTCAGGGCTGATTTTCTTACTAAACCGGGGTGAACGTTTCAGGCTGGAGGGTAATAGCTATGTTTAGCCTCCATCTACACACGGCCCCATGCAGGCCGGCCTCTGTGGTTCAATCCCCACATCGAGGAGGCGCCGGTCCGGGACGGCCAGATCAATATCCAATTGATTGGACCAGATTGCAGCACCAGTCAGCGGGGATAATATCCATCACTCTTAAGACAGTAATCAGAGGCAAGCCGAGACGTTGAGCTCTGAGCTGCCGGCAGGATCCAAAGCTGCCACCGCTGTGAGATACTGCAGTTTGTGTCTGAACGCTGCGCTGAGCCGGCGACTGCAGAGGCTTTCAATCTTCATCTCTCCAGAGATGCCGGACTGAACCTCGACTGAACCTCGACTGAACCTAACCCCCGTTTCAAACTCACTAAACTCTACGCTTTTACACCGACAGCTGATCAGTACAACCAGTCTGCTGCTCAGTGCTGGAAGAAGTACGGAGAGCTTCAAACGTTCGGTACAGCTCAAATATATTGTACAGTTTTTAAAATTTCCAGTGCCAACGTTCAGCACCAAAGCAGGAAATATTGTCTCCTGTATGTACAGAGGTGGAAAGTAAGAGTGTGGAGGGCGAGGTAGTGCACGGCCGTGGAGCGAGTTTTCGTCCAGCTATAGATAAGGAATTAATGTTTGCCTTTTTAACCGTAACTTCAATCTTTTCCTGACCTTAACAAAGAGTTTTATTTGCATGATCTTAATCTGTCCCTACCCCTGCAGGAGGTTACATCACACCTCTGTGAGTGTGATGATTGGCCTTTTTTATATTTCTTACGTTCTACAGACAATCCATTTATAAATGCTGCACCTACAAGTTTTTGCACTGAGAGAATAAAACAATTTTCAATAATAACACCACTGTTAACTATAAAGTATATCGCACTAACTCTCCTGGGGCCCCGGGGCCAAAATGAACTGTGGGCCTAACCTGTTGCAGGTTTACCATTTATCAGGTAATTAGTGGTAATTTGTTTAAACAATATGCACCATGAGCGTCATTTCGAAACGTGTAACGTATTAACACTAGATTCTGAAACAAGAAGATAGGGCCTCAAGATTGATTCGTGCTGGACTACAGCGATACTCCAGTGAAAAAGTTAGTGCTCCAGCAAACTAAATGTACCTTGAGTTTCTGTATTTTTCCGGCCAGAGAGGAGTGGGTGCCGACATGTTGGAAGAGCGACGGTTTGAACCGAATCCTCAGGTTGGCTTTCTGCCTGTCACAGTGTTTCTGATGGAGAGACAAACGGGTTCAGTTACAGACATGTGATGAACACAACAAAACATCCCAGCAGAACACATTAACTGTCTGTAGACACGTTACTGCACAGCTTCTAGAGGAACACTGAATACAGGTGTTTAATCAGACGGCTGGTGGTCCATGTCTTCACTCCTCTGTGTCTGTTCTTGAACGAGGCACTGATCCACAATAACGGAGCTACTCACCGCATCCTTTTCTGGATTGCACACCTTGACCCACATGATGTGGTCCAGCAGCCAGTCGATGGGTTTGTCTTTGTAGAACATCAGCATGAACTCCACGATGAGCGACAGGTCCAAAGACTTGAACATCTTACCTGTCAGAGAAGAAGAGGGTTCGGTTTAGTTTAAGGGGCCGTTAGTGTCTTCCAGTTAGTTTCCTGTGTTCAGGTGTATCAAACTCTTCGGACACAAGAACAACGGTAAAGTTCTTTTTCTACAACTTCCATTCATGAGCCTCTCAAAGTCTCTCCTTTTCTTCCTCAGAGTAACCAGGACTGTTTGGAACTGGAGATTTATTTGATGTTAACAGTTGCAGTCAGGATTTATGATTATATCAACATATCTAAGGATCTATTGATACGTTGATTGACAGTGAGACAGGAGCCGTGTCTCAGTTCGTGTTCTTCCACTTGCCATTTTGAGCGCATCAGTGCGTTCACACTGACAGTTCTGGCTAAATGCAGTGTGAGCACTGATGGTGAACTCATAACGGTCAGAAAGTTCAGTGTGAACGCTGCACACTTCTCACCCTCAGTGGTCGCCATCTTGGCTACGTAGTGGAAGAGGAGGGGCCACCAGCCTGTGAAAATGGCGGCCGCAGTTGCGATTGCTACGATGAACACCGCACTAAAAGTTAAAGCACATTCATTTTAAATAAAACCGAATTGAAGTCAAATGAGCAAACAAGCTGGCAGATATTTTGGCGATCGCAGTCAGATGTTGCCGATAACGCTCCGCATGGCTGCAATCAGCCATTAAAAAAGAAGAAGAAGAAGTAGTCGCGGTCAAATGTTGCAATCGTCATTTCCGGTAAGTGCACAACGGCCATGTTTGATTTGAGACAACACTACCCTGTTGAAATCCATGCACTACACAAGTAAGTACACAGTGTACTACATGGAAATACCTGAATTGAGTCACAGCAAGAGATTTTAGCAAACGTTCAATTCAAAACGCTTCGATGTTGCAGTTGAGAGCAGAACTCGTCGGTTACTGAATGAATCCCAAACTGATCCAGAATGTGAAAGTGAGCCGATTTAAACTGCTGAATGCAGAGTGTGAAGCTCTGTGATTGGATGTTTGTCAGTGAATTGCATCTTGGAAGTCGTAGTTGACTCCTCTCCTTCACTTTTCATGTCCACAGGCTTCTTGTAGCTTTGAATCAGATATTTTCTAACACTGTTCATCTTTTGTTCCGAACACGAGAACATGGAGCAGACTTTGACTGCAGGAAGCCTGTAATTACCTCCTGACTGCACATCTTTACGGCCATCAGTGTTCAGTCTGGTTGGTTCTGGATCTGTGCGAGTCGGGTTGGGCCGAGGGAATGTGCTCTGGGAATTAAAGGTCAAAAACTGAACTGAACAGACCGTCTCACTGGACTGAAACACTGACAAGGGTGAGCTGAAAGGCCAACGGAGAGCTAACCCCCTTCTGGTCCGTCCTGATCTGTTTGGACATTTCAGCCTCCGAAGGGGTCGGATGTGCGACGAGGCAACATAATTTAAAAAAAAAACCCTGCAGACGTAAACGAGGCCGGACTGAAGCTAAACTTAGCAAATGCAAAATTCAAATTTCAGCAGTTGAATTACAGAGCGTCCCCGCAGCGCTGCAGCTCTCTGCTCAGTCTGATTTAATTCAGTGAGTCAGCTTCACCCTGATGAATTTATTAAAGCAGCCGACTGCTCGCAGGCGACTCGGGGTCGGGAGGATTCGTAAGGTCAAAAAAAGAGGACCAGAGGGAGGACGGAGAAAAGACGACATCCATGTGTGCAATCAACATCATCCAGCTCAGAGACGAGACTCCTGCTGGGCTCCATCCAGCTCCATCTCTCTCTCTCTGACTTTTCCTGTACCTCTCTCTACCATCTCGCCATCAAATTCAAATCCAAACCAGCCCGGCTGGCAGAGCGAGAGATGGAAACAACACCTGAATATTGTAACGGGGGGATTTTGTGCAAATCAGATTCAGTGAGAAAACCAACAAACGCGTGAACACAATATTAGAAAGACGGAGTCAGTACGGAGCTGCGGCTCCTCTGAGCTCCGATATCGATCGCTGTGGGATAATGAGTGAACGCACATCTTCACCTCAGCACCGCAGGAAGAGCTGTAAGATGATTTACTGTGAAAATATGAGTCTTTTTAAAAGTGCTCTTCATGTATCTGCAGCTCCAGGAGAGGAGCAGAGAGACAGGTATATAACCATGTTAAGACAGACAAGACAACGCCACGAGAGAGAAAATGAGAGAGTGTGCTCTCGAATTTCTATCTCTGTGTGGACCAATTAGATTTTTAAAGGCTGCAAGTGAGTCCTCACTTCTTCAAAGGGCTGTTCAAGTCTGTGCCGTGTCTCAATCCAGACACTTCCGCTAGTACACTTCCATGTAGTGTTGTCTCAAATCAAACATGGCCGTTGTGCACTTACCGGAATTGACAATTGCCTTCTTCTTCTTCTTCTTCTTCTTCTTGGCTGATTGCAGCCGTGCGGAGCGTTAGCACCAACATCTGACAGCGATTGTCGCTCGCCAAAATATCTGCCAGCTTGTTTGCTCACTTGACTTCAATTCAATTTTATTAAAAATGAATAAAAATGAACGTGCTTTAACTTTTAGTGCGGTGTTCACTGTAACAATCTGAACCACAGCCGCCATTTTCACAGGCTGGTGGTCCGTCGCCTTCCGCTGCGTAGCCAAGATGGCGACCAGTGAGGGTGAGAAGTGTGCAGCTTTCTCACTCTTCACACTTTCTGACCGTTATGAGTTCACCATCAGGACTCACAGTGCATTTAGCCAGAACAGAAGGGAAGAACTTTACTGTATTTCTATTTCATGACACCTTCTGCTTCTCCTGCGCCACATCTCAGAGGGAGATATTTTTTACTGCACTACATTTATCTGACAGCTTCAGGTTTGACATATAAAACATATGAAGAACGTTTATATGACACATGGTAAAAAATTAAACCACCCAACAGTATATAAAAAGTTTAAACAATTAGTCAATTAATCAATACGCTGCAGGTCTGTTTGAGCCGGAGCAGCTCGTGTCTTTGAAGGCTGAAATTCACATGTGAATGAATATAAATACTTTTAGTTTCACACAATTTACATGAAACAGATGTTTTTCATTGGTTAATAACTGCAGTACTAGTTTACAACACTGCTCGTGGGTACTGTGCGCATGTTTACTACTGAATTTCTCTTGTATAGTTTCTATTTCTATCTTACATACGTCTAATTATGTATTTTATTTATTTATCTGTATGTATTTCTGCTGCAGAACCCGATTCTCTCCTCTGAGGATCAATAAAGGATGATCTTATCGTTATATTTGATCTTATCTGATCTCTTCAGTCGGAGATAAAAATGAAGATGAATTAAAGGTGAACTTCCTCTCGACTCTCCTGCAACTGGAAGAACATTTCTAGTCCTTTAAAAATGTGCATCTACTTGCTTTTTTAATCATATTAAGAGATTGATGATTGTTATTATTAATTATCTGGTGCTTTAAGTGGATTTTATGATGCTTGAAACCACGATATGAAAGTTAAGTATGATTATCTATATTATTATTATTATTATATTGTGATATGGACGCTCAGAACGCCCTGCAGCAGAGCTGGAAGATGTCGGACGCTCTTCATCACCTGCTGCTGTCCGACACAGTTTCTCTCTTTAAAAAAAACAAAGGCCGTGTGATGAAGGCGACACACACGCCTCCATTAACTTCACTGTCAGAATACCCACAATGCAACAGTTTCATCAGCTTCACACAGAATCACATGCGAGGAGTTCTCTCCTTTAAACGCTGTCACCAAACAGAACGAAGAATTTATTTTTCAACTATAAAATGTTGCTCGTCAAATTAAATTAGATTTTTCAGTTAAACCTCTAAATATAAATCAGATCAGATCGTTGGTTGATCAGCGCGTCGGCCCCCGAGGGACAATATATCACACATAATTGATTGTTTTCTGCACTGCAGTTAAATCAATAATTGACACTGAAAATGTTTCATTTCTTTTGATGGAGGCAGAGAGGGATCAGTTTCACTTTCTCTGGACTTCAGTGCTAATGTTTGTGCCTCGTTACTGCAAAACAGTTAGGAGCTAATGTTTCATAATGAGGCCGAAGCTGTTTAATGTGGGAGTCAATTAAACGCTGAAATAAATGTTTTGTTGCTTGTACTTTTAATCATGTCGGGTAAAACTGGACTAAATTTGGTTCAAACGTTTAGAACTCACATTGAAATAAAGTCATTTCAAAGCAAATATTTGTTGTGTTTTGTGGCTGCTGCAGAAAGCACAGACATCTTAAACGCTGTCTTTTATATCGACATTAAAACCGTAAATGTCTGTTTGTCCGCCTGTAGTGTTCAGAGGCTTTAATGTGACTTCAGTGAGACTGCTGATTGTTGACCAGGCGGTCAGACACTCAGGTTCATAACAGCTCTGAGAGACAGTTATCAAAGTGCCAATCATTTCATCCCAGAAACAGGAACATTAGCTCGCTTGTATCTGATTGGCCAACGGCAGCGTGTCGAGCCAGGTTCAACGTTTCTGCCGGACAGCCCTGATTCTGTTTCCCCAGGAGCCTTATTTGGTCACCAAGCCAAAAATATTAAGTTTGGGTAACGCTTTATATTAAGGGCCTTGTAGTAAGCGTTAGTTAATAGGTAATAAGGCCCTTATAAGATGCTTATTAACATTATTGTGTGTTAATAAGACTATAGAAGCGTTATAAGTGTATATAAGTGCTTCTAAATGTCTAATAATCTAACAATAAACATTATTATGATGCTATTAATAACACTTACTATTGTCTTATTAACACATAATAATGTTAATAAGCATCTTCTAAGGGCCTTATTACCTATTAACTAACGCTTATTACCTTAATAAGGTAAGGCCGGCTGTTGTCAAGGTAACCTGTTCTGCACCAAAACTGGATGTAAGACCCTTTTCACAGCCGACATGTTGACGTGTCAAAGCAGGAAACGCACAGGTGCAATTAATAATGTTAATGATGGCTGCATTCCATTTAGGAGAGCCAGTTCCAGGGCTGTGGTGTTGTGTATGCTCACTCACTGACATGGATTACTGGGACACTTAATTGAATGAAGCCAAAAGAGGCTATTAGCAACCAGACGTCACGAGATGAGGTGAACGTGCTGAAAGCAACGCAGTTCAACTTCACACTGAACATTTCCAAGTTTAAAACGTTTCTTCGGGGTCCCGATAGATTCTCTTTGTTCCTGTAACTCCCGGAGAGCTTTTAAAGAAGCGCTGGTTTGTAGTTCGGCTGCTGACTGTCGCTGCGTTTCAGCCTCTGGAGGAACAACGAGGAGTGTTTGATTCTTTCGTCCTCGGTGATGATGGGCCGAGCGCTTGGGGACCTATTAGAGGGAAGTGGAGCAGCAAAGCCTCATGGGAAATGATGCACACACACTTTGTGTTGTTCACATATATATTCTCATATACAACATCACAGCTGTCAGCCATGTTTCTCTGTTTTAGTTTCGCAAATTTATACTAGTTTTAGTCAAATTTTAGTCATTTTATTTTTGTTAGTTTAAGTTTAATCTCATTGTTTTCATGCATTTTACATTTTTATGGTGACGTCCTCAAATGTCAACAGTCCAAAACCCAAAGACACCTGAGAAGCTGGAAGCAGCGACTCAAACTGATCAATTTATCATCAAAACAGTTGCAGATTAATTTCCTGTCGATCGGCTAATCGTTTCAGCTCTATTGTGCACATTTTCCAGGCTTTTCAAGGCTTGTGCATGTGAATCCTGGAAGTTTATTAGCATCTTTAATTTAGGAAGTTAAGTTTCCTCTCAGAGGGTCAGTATTGAGTGTATTGAGAATATCTAATCAGCAGGAAGTGATCGGACCGATGAGCTTCCTGATTTCTATCCGAGCTGGAAACTGAGGAGAAATCTGACGTCCCATCAGCTTGTGGTCGCGGTCGAGTAATGCCTGCGTTCCACATGTCGGCGTCGGCTGATTGGATCCGGGAAGACAGAAGTCATTGATTAGCCCTGACAGAATAATTAGAACGCAGATCAGACGGAGACTGAAGCTCCAATTAATCAGCTGGATTTCATTTAAGCGTCAGACGGAGCTCTGAACAGCTGGAAGACTGTCGGAGGCTCCTCGCCTCGCTGCTGACACTTCTCCACATGACACTCAAAGGTCCACTTACTCGCTTTTCAGAGCTTTCAACCACATCGTACAGCCACTCACATCCTACGCCGAAGCAGCGGTGGAGTTTTCTGACCTTTAAGTAAAATACTATGTCAAAATACCATTTTATTTTTGTATTCAGTTTTATTTTATTTGCCTCACTGCCTCCTGAAATGTTTTAATGTTGGTTAAACATTTATTTTATTGTTTATCATTATCATAATTATTACACTCTTCCCATTGGCTGGCAGACCTGACGTCCACAGGGGGGAAGGTGGACCCTGTTGCCGCCTTCAGCTCTGTGACAAAGACGGCAGAAAAACCCAAACTCCAGGATTCAAAGTGTCCATTTCGAAACGATCAGACTGAGAAGAGGCTTATTGATCTCTGTGATGATCATGTTATGATTATGATGGTAAAATCAGCGGTGACTGACCGATGAAGCCGAGCTGAGAGAACTCCAGGATCATCCACTCCTCCGACGGCTGCTGCAGAGCAAAGTTCTTCATGGTGGTGAAATAGTTCGGACGAGCGACTATGTCGTCCTCCAGCTGTGAGAGAGAGAGAGACAGAGAGACATACAGAGAGAGAGAGAGACAGAGAGACATACAGAGAGAGAGAGAGACAGAGAG
>LKNJ01005653.1:0-16667 GCA_002120245.1 Maccullochella peelii
TTTAGATGACAGAGATCTGATGTTTAAGAGTCCACATTTAATTCTCTTATTTTGTTGCACTGTTGTAGTGGTGGTTTTAATTTTTTTGGGTTTTTTATGTATAACTCCTCTTCTGTTTGCTTTTGATTTAAAGAATTTAAGTGGTCGGGGCAGACACCCTCTCTATGGAGTTTAGGGTGGGTAACTGTGGAAGCGCAGAGAAGCGNAGAAGTGGCTGTAGTGTTTTCCAGGTTGGGTGTGAAAGACTAAGAACAAGGCTTTCGAACGAGTTATAATTTAGTTTAGGTTTAGGGTTGATTAATAGGCTTGAGTCGAAGATGGCTGCAACTCCACCTCCTCAGCCTGTGCCTCGAGGAATGTGAGCATTAATGTGACTGGGGGGGTGGATTCATTTAAACTAACATATTCATCATGACGCAGCCAGGTCTCAGTAAGACAGAATAAATCAATATGATAATCTGATATTAGATCGTTTACTAGTACAGCTTTAGATGACAGAGATCTGATGTTTAAGAGTCCACATTTAATTCTCTTATTTTGTTGTACTGTTGCAGTGGTGGTTTTAATTTTTTTGGGTTTTTTATGTATAACTCCTCCTCTGTTTACTTTTGATTTAAAGAATTTAAGTGGTCGGGGGGCAGACACCCTCTCTATGGAGTTAATAACACTATATACAGTATGCTGTTGCGACACTTATTCAGCTGGGACTGTAATATTTAGTGCCACTCAACATTCCAAACAGAGGGAACAAAAGTTAAACATTTATAACTAGTGACCATAAAAAAACTGCATTCAGTAACCTTTTAAAATGCTAAGCTGCAGTGGTCATATCTCCACTCTGGGAGATAAGATAAGGAAGTCACCCATGGATGACATTGTAAATGACCTTTCTAACATGAATCTCTCACTCTGTGATGTCAGACATGGTTGGTTAATGTTGTTGTTTTCAATCAAGGAGATAAAAGAATACAATCATGAATCAGGTCAGGGGCTAATTCAGTCCCACCATTTCTCTCTGGAGTAGGGATCAGTCTGCTCACCCCCCTCATCACCTGACTATGTGATCAACAGGTCAAAACAGTCAGGACACACCCCCTCTGCCATGCTACGTTTTACAGCTTCTGACAGCTTGTGAGCTACAACACCAGATTGTTCTTTTGCACATGTGAGAGCTCCAAACATGCCTGAGAGAAAGGCAGAATGCAGGGAGGGACAGTATGGCTTTGTGGTCAGAGCTTTGTCTTCTATAGTGTGTAAGCAAGAGTCCACTATATTGTTCCCTGCCTGCACAGAGAAATCACATATTGAGTATGATCTTTGGATCTTGACATACTGTAGCTCACATGGCTGTTACATACAAAACAACACAGTGTCCAATACAGTGTTCCATATCCTGCACATTTTACAGTAAGATCCCCTAATGTATGTGATCAAGGAATGTGATGTTGGTAGATCCATGTAGACACTGACAGTGGACTGCAGCTGGTGCTAACATGCGCTGCCACTACACAGCTGCTCTAGACAATAACTGGAATGGTTTAAAGCTGGAATGCAGAACTTTGTCTCCCCCTTCTGGCAGTGAGAGTAATTACACAAACACTGTCAGTGCTTGCTCATGATGTATGCCTACAGGGGAGCTCGCTCAAATGTCCACAGTTCCAAGACAATAATCCATTATTTAGGTGGAGTAAATGTAATAGCTAGATAGCCTGCTCCACATTTTTTACAAAGACCAACCTGTCCAAGAGCAGTAACACCACATCCTGTCTGCCCTCAGTCCCTGCTCTTCTTTCAACCTCTCCCACGAGGAAACGCTACACCAATGGTTATGCATGTTTGTTTATTTTTTTGACTGTAATCCTTCCTCTGAATGCTGAGTTTCTTTTTATCTGGAGCATCAGAAACTTTTCTTGGAGTATCTTAGGTTTTTCCACCATACCACTAGTTGCTGCTGCATTTTGCATTATCTGCATCTTCTGTTGATGTTATTCTCTCTCTACAAGAGAATTGGGACAATGGACACTTTTCATCATTGTACAATGAACGAATGAATGATCTGCACCTAGTGGACCTATTTTTCAAAAACTTTCTTTCTAAAACTAAAACCAAAATTCTCTGGTTTTATTCTGGAGACGTTGGCTGTATTCACAGAGGATCAGTAGGAGTCCTCCTAAATGGTGTTAGAAGATCCTAGCTAAGAGTTTCCTTTTAAGAGCTCTTCACAAAGCTGCTGAGGGCAACCTTTTAGAAGGAAAAAAAGAACTCCTAAGCTAAGAGAAGGGGCAGGATTGACCTCGTTGCTATAGATAGATAGATAGAGAGATAGAGATTGTGGCTGTTATTGATTATGAAAAAATCAGGGACTTTACTGTAAGGACAGTCAATATATTCAGCTTCATCAACCACTGCAGGTGATTGTGATGGGAGCAGAGCAGAACGGCTTGCCAAAGGACTACCAGGAGAAGCTGAGAGCAATCAAAACCAACATGTATGAGGGTCCACTACCCATGATGGCTGAACTGGAGCAAGCCAGAAGAAGACCCAAAGAGAAGGCCAACCACTGTTCTGATGCCTGATAATCCAGCAGAATCCAGGTCAAGGTGACCCTTTTTACTATAGGAACGTCCTTGTAACACTGTATTCAACCTGTAGCTTAACAACTTCACCATAGCTAGCTGCTTCATACCTAACTTACAGCAAATACAGCATTGATGGGTGTGTGGTCTAACTTGAGTTGCCTGTTCAGATGAAAATAACAGTCACATTTTGACAGGTTAGAGGTGTGAGATCCACCAGAAATGTTCACCATGAGGAACAATAATACAGGTTGTTTTTTTCTTTTTGGCTTCACAATTGTGCCTTTATGTTTTTATGGTTGAGATATATTTCATTGCTTGTTTCTTGCTCATAACACCACTTTGAGTCATGTACAACTAAAATATTATTTAAAGGGCCATACCAGTGTTTTTGAAAGCTTTTACCCATTAACTACAAGTAGGACACGTTACCCCCCATATTAAGGACACACACACCCCTCCACCCCCCATTGTGGCATGGTTCTACAGTTACAGTATAGGTGCAGAATACATAATAATAAACTTTATTTATATAGAACTTTTCTTAACAAGGTTACAAGGTGCTTGACAGAAAAAGAAAAAAAACAGCAAATAAATCAGCACAGATAAAAACAACACAGATAATAAAGAACATCAGAAAAAGAAGAAACAAATAAAAACAACACACTGATAATAAAACATCAGGGGATAAAATAAAATGGCCGGAGTACAATGATAAAACCCAGTAACTTATATTTTAGAATTCATAAACACCTTCGTGCAAAAGAAAGTTTTAAGAAGGTATTTAAAAGATGCTAATGATGTAGCCTGTCTGATTTCAATAGGCAGCGTGTTCCACAGTCTGGGGGGTCTAACTGCAAAGGCCTGGTCACCTTTGGTCACAAGCCAGGATCCACCGATCTCAACAAATGCCCAGGGCACATAGGGAGTCAATAAATCCTTAATTTGGAGCAAGGCCATTTAATGCTTTAAAAGTGATCAAAAAAATGTAAAAATCCATACAGAATAAAACAGCCAGTGTACGCTGGCTAGCACAGGAGTAATCTGATTGTATTTCTTGGATACCGGCATGAAGTGCATTACAGTAGTACAGGCCAGTCAATGAGTCGTTCATCCTCTTGGATTTACAGGCTGGAAATCTGGCCTTCAAGATCAGCTATTTTTTGAGTTAGCCAACAACATCCAGTGCAGTCCAGTGGGGAGGTGAGTGGAGACATTGATATAGAAGTGTATCAACAGGATTGTGTGTTGTAAGGCTGCTATCAGCAGACCAAAATTAAAGTGTAAAAAGTCTGTGATTGCAGGTGCGGGATCTCTCTCAGAAAAGTCCAATATGGGATGGCAACATGCAAGAAAAAAATATGTTCCTTTAATGCTGTATGAAATGTAATACTTGTGATGCTACTTGTCATTTTCCACCTAGCCAGCTGTAACATTATTTGAAATACAGTGTATTAAAGTGGTTTATGTGAACACAGACTATATATATTTATATATACTTGTACTATATTAATTTAATTTGACTAAACAAAATGACAGAAAAGGAAATCCCCACTCAGGACTGAAATTAATGTGCTCTCTCTAGTCAGTTTGTAGTTTGTAGCTGGGCACAAACTGCTCTTTGACATTTCTCAGTTGAAATACTTGACTATGTCCTTTCTGTCTGAACATTTTCTTAAATAATTTTTGGGCATTTTCTGCCTGCATTAGATCGCGATAGTGGAGAGATGACACAAGGGAGAGAGAGATGCACCAAAGGCCCCCTTTATATATTTAATTATGAAATGAGAGAATGTTAAAGCCAAGCCATCTGTAGCTGCTGGTTTTTGCATTTAATGCGACCAAGCATAACATATTGTATTAAGGATGGTAGGTGTGTTAAGTGTCTTAAGACAAATTTAGTTTTGTTTTGTTTAGGTTTGGTATATTTTTACTTTATTAATTTGTCTCCTCACATGTGTCCTGGTAAAATCTACTGGGATGTCACCACACCCTTTTTTAAACAATCCCCTTTATCCATCATTCTCCTCCTCTTGAAGTCAGCAAGCACGTGTTTAATGACCATGTCATTGTCAAGCACAGTGTTGGTTACCACGGTACATTTGGTTCTCCCCAGATTATTAGTTATTTTTGTTTAGATGGAATCTTTTCTTTAAGTAGACCATACATGACAGAATTGTAGTTCAGGTCAAACATGACTCCAACACCTTTTCACATATTCCAGACCTCTTGTGCTCTGTAACAGTCTATTAACAGATGTTGTTGGCAGGTGTTTCATCTTTGTTAAAGTATATAGGACAACAGCTCTCACAGGAAGCCTGCCAACAGAAATAACCCACTGAACACCTCTGATGCTCTCTAAAGGATTTAAATATTTTTATATTTTAATCACCTTTGTGCCTTTATTAGTAGTTAAGTTTTTATATTTAATTAACCCCCCATGTTTAAAATCATGAATCTTTTTAAAAATAATTGTACGCCTTTTGCAGACAAAAACGCATGCTGACTTGATTCATGAAGACTCTGTCTTATAGATAACATGCAGACCAATAAATGCCGTGAATTACCTATATATGGCTGGGTTTGTCCTGTAGGGGGCAGTGCTATTCTGCTGCAAGGGACAGTCAATGTACTGATGAAAACATTTACAGTATGATCTTAACGGTCCCAAACAATAACACATACTGCAGTGTGTATGAAGTATTTTCTTTTTATATGCCAGGCTTATGAACTAGTTTTGGATGATAGACATAACTGTTCTGCTTGTCTAGCATTGGTGAATTCAGAGTTACTCTATGTGTTCTCTTCTTAGGAATGTCTGACGTTACAGCAGAGCCTGAAGATCCCAGCCAAGACGTTGTCCCATGTTGCCCCCATTTTATTCACTGATCTCATCTTCTCGTTCATATTGCAATAAAGCTTTATTTAGCATTCTGTCGAGGTGTGGTCTTTTTTAGTTTAATTTGAGACATGGATCGAAACACCTTAGGTCAAAGACTGATGAGCAACTTTGCTGAGCAGCCTCAGCGCTGTGACAAGAAGGTCAAGCTAAAGAAGGAGAACTTTTGCCAGTAGGACTCCTAAAGCAGCAAGACTTGTATCAGGTGACCAGAGGGACTTCTCTGGTTGTGGAAGCAAAACATCGGTTGTGGAGTTTGGGAAAGCCATGGGGGAGGACTTTTGACTGGGCTCAATGAGGCAAGCCATCAGACGATGAAAAGAATAAGGCCTGCGCACTGACTCCATAACACACATTTATGGAAATGGACAACGTTTCAATCCCAATTGGATCTTTGTCAGGTCAAAAAGCCATCAGATAACTCAAGAAGGCGAGGCAGGGCCTTGACCAGGTTGATCTCAGGAGAGGAGAAGAACTTCTGACCTGTAATTTCTATCCTTGGGATATAGTTGGGTTTTGAAAGGAACACTGCAAGGAGGCTGAAATGAAAGGTCATCTCTCTGACAGATGCCACTGAGGTAGTTATAAACTGGACATGAGAAAGGCATCATAGAGGAATGAGATTCACCCATAAAAACTAATGATCACAAAATAACACTGGTATATAAGCCTTGTTGTTTACCAAGGCTTATAGTGAAGGGGTTTGAACTGTGATTTGCTCATCCTCTCAAAGTCAGGGTGAAGCCACTAACCAGCTGTAGGGACGGGTATTGCTAGGATCTTTATCTCATCCATATTCTTATCGGCCTGGTTCTTTATCAATACTCTGAACTCCACACTTACTTAAAGCATTCCCTCATGATTCATGTAAAAGTAGAGAGGGAGGGGCCACAGCCTCTTGTTCAGAGGATCAAGGGAATCACATTTAGAGGATATCTGATGTAATTATGCTTTAACACACTGTTTGCTGCAACATTGCAGACAGTGAAGAAGGTAACAGGATGTCAGAGCAGGTGGATGGCAGAGTCTGTTGTGAGGATGTTCCACATTCTTTTGTTTGACCAGCCCCAGCTGTCCCTCTCTTCGGGGCTGGGTGTCTGAAATTCAATTAAATTCAGTTTTATTTTTATAGCGCCATATCATAACAAAGTTATCTCAGGGCACTTTTTCATATAGAGCAGGTCTAGACCGACTCTTTATATTTACAGAGACCCAACAATTCCCACCATGAGCAAGCACTAGGCGACGGTGGCAAGGGGAAACTCCCTTTTAACAGGCAGAAACCTTGAGCAGAACCAGAACCAGGCTCTGGGTGGGCTCTCATCTGCCTCAACTGGTTGAAAGGCCACTATACTTCAGAGAAGTTGTTCTGCTTCATGGACACAGGACCCAGTATTGGCCTCCTTGAGAGTCGGCCTTGTAAAATTCCATATCTGCAGACAAAACGTGTCCCCTCAGCTCCCCTGTGACTGCCAGGCTGCTGTACAGTGTAGTGTGGAGATCAGGATTTCTTGGCGGTTTACTTAGTATAAATACTGAATATTTCTGATAGCCAAAGTTGAGTGTCATCCCTCTACTTCATCTTTGTACCAATTTGTATTTAGGCCTATCCTACATATAGTCTTTGCTACAACAGCATCCTTTTCCAGAAAATGCTCTCTTCACTTCACATATTTTGTTTTCCAGGCCTCTTAACCACCCAAGCTGTGACGAAATCCCAAATAAACATAGCATCTGAGACAGAGGGATGTATCTGGGACAGAAAGTTGTCCTGTCTGTGGGGAACAAGGCAAAACTGATTCTTCTCTGCTGTGCAGCTGCAGTTCACGTTCGTAGCATCACAGGCCTCCAGCAGTGCAGACCAAAGGCTAAACACCGGAGACTCCCATCAGGTTCCTGCTACACAGACCAGGACCACAGTGCAGTCAGATTCTCATTTAAGGTTGGAAGTTCCCTATCTGCCATGTGTGCATAATGGCTAACACGTGTTTCCTTTGGAGCGTTGGTTGTGTGCACCCTAAGAGATTAACACTGTATGTCTAGTAGATTAAATTAAGCATAAGACCAGTGGCGGTGGAGGATGCCACGATTGCTGATGGCTGCACATAGGGTGATGTTGCCTCCCCTCTGGCTGGGAACTGGTATGATGGCAAGGTGACCAATGATGTTGCACCCCCTTTTGCGCCTTTTTGTTAGGTTGAAACCTGCTGCGTCAATGAAGATGTACTCATGTGGGTCAGTCATGGCATGCAGCTCAAAGATTCTCTACAGAAGTCAAACACATTTTACTACAAATACGGTTCTGTAGTGTACTACTGCACTGGAATGAAAGGTTGTGTACTGCAGTTACTGTAAAACATTACTATACAGTACTGTATTGATATACTGGAGAGATGGGCCATACTCTACATACAGTAAAAAATCTGTGCAGTATAGCAATTAGCTGCACATATTGGAATTGTTGCTCTGTTTGAATTCCCTTCAAAAGGCACAAGGTGCAGCTGCTTTGTCCTCATGAGTTTCTTCTGAAGGATCCGGTCAATGGTGTTTCCGATGCTGTCAATTCCTTGAAAAACTACGTGGTCTTCAACTATTCAGGTTTGAATTTCCCTCAAACGGATGGCATTACTGGCAATCACCATACTCACCAGGGCAGTCTCCCTCTCACCTGTGAGAAGTCTCCGCCCCACCTCCAATAGATCACCACCTCTCAGTTCTTCAAAAATGAAATTTGACCATTACTGTGGTTAAAACTACAGAGAACAAAGTGGAGATTCAGACTATATGCACTACAACATTACATGTGACATAGTAACAACAAGGCCTTTTTTTCCCTTTCCTGTGTTGGGTTGCACTAGCTGTCCTATGTATGAGCACATTCATAGGGTGGCATGGATTTCATCTTAGATTACATATCTTTGTTGTTGTTGTCTTCCTCGTCCTCATCCTCTTGCTCGTCCTTGTCCTCTCTGTTGTCTTGCAACATCAGCGGTGTTAGAATCTATTGGTCCAAAGCACATGAATATGCCTCTAGGCCCTATTTAGTGACCCTACTGATTGGTGTGTTAACAATTTTAGGCTGAGTGTTTGCACCTGGAGGAAAGTGTGGTCTTTGAGTTTAGGTTGAGATGACTTGAGTTAATTATTTTGAGAGCATGAGTTTGCTGAATGAGCACATGAATGATTTTTGGTCACTTTGGTGTAAGGTTTTACAGAAAGAGTTTTGAATATTGAAACGTGTGGAAACAGGTAAATAGTGTTTATGGTTATGGAAAATGTGTGTGTGTTTTTGGGAATGACGTAAGGGTATGGGTTTCTGTGCTACAGGAACCAGTTGTTCTGTTCCAAGCAATCAAGAAAAACTGTAAAAAACAAAAAACAACTGTCGGTTGGAAACTGGAAACAAACAGTGGTCTCCCATGTTAAAGTCCAATGTTTTATTGACAATGTATTGCTATAGGCCTGTATAGTAATGCTAATTAGTTGGGCTCCTTTTGATCCCCCCACCCTGCCCCAACCTACTGCCCTTTGTATACATCTGTGTGTACACAAAGACCCAGAAACCAACCAATACTCCCGTGCTGGAAAAAAATACCTGGCCCCAGGTTTTCTGTTTGTCAGCTAGTTTGGGGCAATTTTACTGAATATAACTTTATGTGCAGCAGTTGCACACTTTGCCCAGTTGGTAATCCAACTTTGTAGATACAGTAGAGGATGTAAATGACACACATTTTGTACACATATTTTACACTCTTTTTTGTTAAGATATGAAAGTCATTGGACTCACAAAATACTACTTACTAAAAATGTAAAAAATCGGAAACAGGCTTTAAACCTGTGACATTTATTATATAATATAAATATAACATAATCAAATGACTCTAATGTCTAATGTGAAAGTGTTGCTAATATTGCTGAACAAAATCCAACTCTGCGGCTCTATACAGCTTTTACTGCCCTGTTGGGGTCTCCCTGTGAAAGCTCATGTTAAATCTCAGCTTAGGGTTCTTTAGAGCACTCACCCACCCACCAACCCACCCAGTAATAATTTACAGTGTTTGACTGTCAAGATATGTTTGTCCTAACTGGAATCAAACAGCGGGCACACAGTCTTCATTCTGCATGAAGAGAGAGATTACTGAAACCCTGACTAATTGAATTCTTTGAGGGTTAGCTCCTTATGTGAGTATTCAATGGAAGGGAGACCCAGGGCTACAGTGCAACCTTTAACCTCTTGAACCCTAATTTCCCTCTCATATTTAGTTGTGTTTAAGCAAGTACAGTGTTTTTCACACTGTATAGCCGTAACTCTATTGTGCTGTATATTGTGCTAACAAGGAACAGGTATCCTTTCCTGTCATACAGTCCTAAATGCTGAGTCTTTTGATCCCATACAGGCCCTGATAAACATGGTCGCTCACGTGGGGTGGATCAACAAAAGTTAAGTGGGACACAGCAAGGAGCCACACGTGGGCCATTACACAACCAGCTCCATCTGGGAGTCATGGCGACCTGCATGCAGGGGCGGATTTAGTCATTTTGGGGCCTAAGGCAAACACAGGCATGGGGCCCTCCACATCCCTTGTTTCACTCCCTTTTTCAATCCTTATTTATCTAAGAAAGACCTACTTGTAATTTCTTCTCTTCACCAGTCTTCACACAGCAATAGTGTCCAGATATCTGGAATTGCATCTGTAAAAAAAAAACACAACAAAACATATTCAGTTTACCAAATGCAGCCACTGTAAAATCTGATTTTCAGAAACAATAGGATCTCTGTACAATAAGATTGTACTTTATTGTCCATTCACATGGAAGATCTGTCATTGGTTGTCATTGTTGGTTTTCCAGCAGGTTCTCTGATGAATTTCCTTACTGGACCTGCTTGCTGCTGCCCATATTGGAGAAGTTGTTTATGGTCTTCTATCTTGTGTTACTAAAGTGAGAAGACAATGAGAAGTCCATTATGG
Source organism: Maccullochella peelii (assembly GCA_002120245.1). Lineage (NCBI taxonomy): Eukaryota > Metazoa > Chordata > Actinopteri > Centrarchiformes > Percichthyidae > Maccullochella > Maccullochella peelii. Next base: position 10,446 of record LKNJ01005653.1, read on the forward strand.
AGACACAAAAATAGTAAATATAATATACTGTTAAAAATGTTTACCTTTTCTCCTTGTCTTTCTCTTCCTCTCCCTTGAATGTATTTTTTTTATATTTACATTGGTTGAATGTGTGTTGCTTTATCTCCCTAATCAACTCAGCTTTAGTGGGTTAGGGAACATTATCACATGAGGGGAATCTTGGGCTGTTGCTGTCTTGTTGCGTCTAAAGTAATTAGAACAGTGATGGATTTCTTTCATGGATTGTCAGAAATTGTGGTACGTCATATGCCATGAGGCTATAGTGTGTATGGCTGGGAGACACAGTTTAGATGGCCATACTAAAATATTGTATCGATGTCACGATGAGGACAGCGCCTGGGTACTTGGTCTGCTGCCAGCATAGAACATTATACAGCTCCAATAATGCTGTTTCAGTATGTATAGCGGAGATGATGACCAAAGTGAACCCCGGGGGAAGGTAGCATGGTACAGTCCCACTGTTATTGTCGTTGCTAGGGTGAGCATCTCGCAGGATCTCCACCGTCCAAGTCCAATCAAACACACAAAAAGATGGAAAGTGATGAGTAGAGTCAAATCCAATGTTCAGAAGTGCATCATGATCATATCTAATTCTTGCCAAAAAATTGACGGATGAAGATGAAAAAACAACCAGACCAAAAACAAAAGTCTTCACAGAGCAGCCACAATGTCGTCTGGGCACAGCGACACCATATATATTTATTTTTTTTATGTACACATAAATATACAAGCATGTCTGTATGCTTAAGAGGAAGAAGGAAGAGGAATGCAGGAAGCAGAGAGGAAAGTCAGATACTGTACATGTATTAATTGCTAAATCAAAAGTATTAAAAAAAACACAGCTACATTAAGTATTTATTGATGCCCCCCTGCTTTTCTCATATTTCCTTATTTGCCTTTGTGCACATATGTTGTTCTGCGATTTCTGTGTGTTATTTGTGTATGTATTGTGTATGTATGTAATGTATGTGTTTAATGTCCAGTATGTAAAATAAAAGTAAATATTTGAATAAAAACATAAAACCTAAATCAAAAATATATAAAAAATGGTTAGGAACAAGTCAGCAGGTAGAGGTGGATTCTTTGTCAGCAGTGGTGAAGGGGTTCAGTGTGTTTGCAGGCTGAGAGAAGGCTCCCAGACAGGAGAGCACACACATTATTCATTGTTTCCTGGTTTATATTCAAGCTGTTGTTTGTTATCTCTGAAGAGGGCTGCCAGGTCACACTTTGATTTGAAGAAGGTGTCATCAGGAAGAATTAACTCATGGTTTACAAGTGAAGCTAAGTTTGACCTGTAAATACAACATTGTAAAATAATAGTACTTATCAAATGTGACTGTTTTGCAATAAGGGAATGGTTTGGTATAATGACTGACAAAGAGAAAAAAACTGTGGACTGATGTGAATAATGGGTAACATCTTGCAGGAGCAAGGTTAGCCATATAGTTATCAGTCATCCATTAGTTGCCCAATAATAAGTTTAACTGATAGAGGGACAAATGAATGTTGAAAATGATTGGATCTCTGCAGAAAATGGAGAGCGCTTTATAATTTATCCATTCATACACACACCATAGGCAGCAGAGCTACCATGCAAGGCACTGACCTGGCCATTGTGAGCAATCTGGGATTCAGTGTTTGCTCAGGGACATTTCTATATATATCTATATATAAGGACAGCCTGCCTCCTGAGCCACAGTGGTCCCATATGTTTGCAACATGAGTGTGCCAGTGAAGATCATCTGTTAGTGTTGACCCCTAAATATTTGTTACAAGTGACCTAAAGTCATGGCCATGTATCACAGCACAGTTTCCTCAACATTTGATGTGCAAATGATGCTCATCACTTCTGCACCCCGAATGGACCCCAAGTTGGTACCTCACCACTTATTGTACACTTCTTTAAATTAAAGAGCTGTCTTCAAAGTGATCTTAACATGGAAACTGTAAATGTTAAAACAGGAAAGAAATGAATTGTGAGATGGAATATGATAGACAATTGAGTGCATTAGTGCTTTTTAAAAATAATTATCCAATTCAATTTCAAAATTAAATTACTAATTCATCATTTAAATATAGCGGGATGCAATTATTAATTGGCAAATTTAATTATCTTTATATTATAATTATTATTATTATTATTATTTGACTTAACGTTGTTAACATGCAATTTTGATCAATATATCTATAACCATTTTTTAATTGATTATTTTATTACTCTATATTACTATAATTATCTATAATTATTCCCGTGGCACACTCCAGGTTCCACAGTATGGTAGTTACATAACCGTGTAATAATGTCAAAGCACAATATAAACAAACCATTACATGTAGTCTACAGATATGGCTTGTAAAAGAGGTGCTTAGTCAGGACCTAAAATCCAAACGTCAGCAAAAAAGCTGTAGAGAAAAGGCTGGTTAATGAAAATAGTCTTTTTTCTGTCATGTCAGGTTGGTGTAGACAAAGGTAGGTCTGGCTCTCCACAGAAGACAGAGCACTGTTGGGTTACAGAGCTTGTACAATTAAACATTCACCTGGGTTATCGTCCATGTGCCGCCCACCTCATGGCTAGTTTGACTGACAACAGCCTCTGTCTCACAATGTGGGTCATTTTTGCAAAGAAGAACAATTCCATAAACATAAATGTGAAATTATGACTGAGACATTCTCTCCATATCCAAGCTAAATACGTTTCTACTACTATACCTGCAATGAACAGGGGATTATGTACTGTAGCCTACTTGTTTTATAATTCAAGGCCTAGGCTACATATCCCAGGAAGCTTTCACAGCGCTCTTAAGTCAACGGCTCATGGGAGGTGTAGTTATTTAATAACACTAAATTAAGCATTCTTCCGTAAGAGGAGCCTCCTCCTGAGTGACCACATCACAATCGCAGTGAGCTTATAAAACGCTGGCAAGACGCACGGAGGCACGTGCACGCAGTCTGCACACAGGTCTCGCACTGATCCACTTCGTTATTGGTCTTCTGACTCGCTGAGGTTCGGCTGCTGAGCACAAACCTGGAGACGTTCACAGGACGCAGACATGGAAAAAAATGCAAGACCCAACTGGGACAACCCCATGCAGTTTGTGCTGGCATGTGTATCATATGCAGTCGGACTGGGGAACGTGTGGCGGTTTCCATACCTCTGTCAAATGCACGGTGGAGGTAATTATTATCAATTTCATTGGAGACACAGCTGGACCTGAGTAACGAGCATTTTCCATTCACTTCTAATCCACACATTCAGTAGCTCATTATACAGTGTGTTGTGTATAATATAAAAATGAATGTACAGTTTTGTCCTTGTTTAGCCTAAACTCTCAAGGGTAGTTCTACCTTTACATTTTGTTTAAAGTGAAAAATAACTAAATACATGCATAAGTAAATAAGAGTTATTCTGATACAGGAGTTTTGACTTGTTCAAGTCAGACCACCTGCTGTTTCTGGCAGTAAATTTCCAAACGAATCCTCATCTCAATGCGTTATTGTTAAAGCGTCAGTTGACTCAAAGTTGAAACTAGCAATAAACTAATTGCAGGTCATAACTAGGGTAGAGCCAGGAAGTAACACCGCCCATGGATTAGTAGAGATTTATACAGTAGCCTTTCTACAGACTTGACATTCAGGAGTAGGCGCAAAGAGAAGAGCTATTACACAAAAGGTGGATGTTAAGAAGTTTCAAGTAAGAGTGTTAAACTTAGATTGTCTTCTTGCAAGAACCCCAGATAGGGCAGCTTTGATTCTTTATTCAAATACAATAACTTTTAATACAATATTGTATTGTAGTGTAATGCATTTACATGTAGTCAAGCAGGTCCACTTCTTCAGCTAAAACTTTGGATATTTCTCTGCAAGGAGGACTCTATTAAACCTACTGCAGTGTTCACCACAAAGACATCCACTGCTGTTTACAGTAGCGAGACGATGATATGCTCCACCCAGTTCTTTTAAAATGTGGTTTTGTTTCTTTAAAGCACTATTTGTTCCAAATCACACTTATACCCATACACAATAACACACAACCTGTGTTTTACCCAATAAAAGTACAAAAGATGTAAAAGTAATGATTTACTAGTTCTGCTCAGTACACTTATACAGTACAATTATACCAACATGGACAACACATGTACTGTATGTAAACTAATAAAGGGCAGATATACTCTACTTGTTGGTCACAAACCTTTTGTTACTATGTTTAAAGACTTCTCTGTAAATGAGAATGAAGAGTTGCTCTCATACTGTGTCTCCCTAGTCCTCCTGTGTGGCTCCTTATAAGGATAAAACAGTATTGTTACAGTACAGGTAAGACTAAACAGTCTGAAGTGTCCAGAGTAGATATAATGTGGTTAGATGGGAGAATTGTTATGTCTACTGTAATTACTGTCCTGGATGTTTAACTTCCAAACAGGAAACCATGGAGACATGTGACAGCCTGCTCTCAAGGTTGGATGGGGACAACTAAATGAACATTACCTTGATCCACTAACTCCAAAAATGTAGTTCAATCATTTTGTGCACAGTAACTGCAAGCAAACAATACTATAATATTCAGCAATTCTGATGGCTCCCAGGAGGCTTTGATAGTGTGCCACTGGCTCAGATAGTGTTTAATGCTCACAAAATGCTAAGAATTTTTAAATGTTGAGGTTTTTAAATTTTACTAAGAAATTATCATACAATACTGTAGGGCTTCGATTTAATAGCTTTTCATTATAAAGCACACATGAACAATGTTCAACCCTGGAAGTTTAGTGCATAATTTCCTAATAACTTCCTATGAAGCTAAAGAACTATGTAATATGTTACTAAGGGAAATTAGGAAAGAACCTCATTTAAACCAAAGTAAATATGAATCCATTATTAATTTATCATTGGAAACTTTATTCTCCATTTACTGTAGGTTGAATTGTATCCTGCCTGTAGACCTGACCTGGACTGGGTAGGCCTACTGACAAAAAAGCTAGCATTTAATTGAAAGAATTGGAATTGATTAATACCAATGATCTCTATTTTCCATATAGTGAGTACCAAATCACATTGTTCATTTTAGGTAACGTCTTGGATTTGTTGTGTAAAATGTCGACTTGTTCTTTGATCAGACAGTTCATGATTTAAATCATAATTTTGCCAGATTTTATTTAGAATTCTTGTTCAGCTGCTGGTGTTTAGACAGCATTTTTGTAAAAAAAGAAAAATGAATGGGTGCGAATGCAAATGGGTTTTATATATTTTTCTCTCTATGGCCACTCCGGTGCTCCATAGAAATCACCAAACACCTGCAAGCACAAAAAATGGACATCTAATAAACTGGCATTGTGATTGCACTTGCAGTACTGCCCATTTTGCACCAACATAAAAATATAGACCACTGTGTTTGCTATGGAGTCATAGGAGTGCCATGAAAAAGAATAAATCTAGGAAAGAATAAGACAATAAATGTGGAAATATAAAGAGAAATAAATAAAAGAATAAATAAATGTAGATATATAAAGACAAATAATTATTTTTCCTTTTGCTTTTGCTTTTCCCCTTTTGCTTTTGTTTTCCCCTTTTGTTTTTCCCCATTTGCTTTTGCTATTCCTCTTTTGCTTTTGCCTTTTCGTTATTGCTTTTGCTTTTCCGACATTGCTTTTGCTTTTCCCCTTTTACTTTTGCCTTTCCCTTATTGCTTTTGCTTTTCCCCTTTTGCTTTTGCCTTTTTCGTTATTGCTTTTGCTTTTCCCACATTGCTTTTGCTATTCCTTGAAGGGCCAAGCTGTCAATCAACTGGCTTTGGGCGGGACTTCCTGCCCAGGCTGAGTAATCAGTTCATGCACACATGAATCCTGCTTTTGCAGGAGCTTTTTAGCGCAGACAACAGAAAGTAGACACCCATGCACAGTGTGAACGGTTAGTTTGAATCAGGGAAGGAAACATCATGGCAGAAGTGGAGCAAGATTTAAGGAGAGGTGTCCAACAAGTTCTTTTAACACTTGCTCAGTATGTGGAGGAACATTTCAAACNATCAACAGGCTTTGGGTGGGACTTCCTGCCCAGGCTGAGTAATCAATTCATGCACACACGAATCCTGTGTTGGCGGGAGCTTTTTAGTGCGGACAACAGGAAGTAGACATGACGCGGACTTGCGCATGCGCAGTGTGAACGTGGTAGCGGTTTGTTTGAATCTGGGGAGGAAACATCATGGCAGAAGC
>LKNJ01005653.1:17607-40222 GCA_002120245.1 Maccullochella peelii
AGCAAAAGCAATGTGGGAAAAGCAAAAGCAATGTGGGAAAAGCAAAAGCAATGCAGGAAAAGCAAAAGCAATAAGGGAAAGGCAAAAGCAAAAGGGGAAAAGCAAAAGCAATGTCGGAAAAGCAAAAGCAATAACGAAAAGGCAAAAGCAAAAGAGTAATAGCAAAAGCAAATGGGGAAAAGCAAAAGGGGAAAACAAAAGTAAAAGGGGAAAAGCAAAAGGACAAGGAAAAAGAATTATTTGTCTTTATATATCTACATTTATTTATTCTTTTATTTCTTTCTTTTTATATTTCCACATTTATTGTCTTATTCTTTCCTAGATTTATTCTTTTTTATGGCACTCCTATGACTCCATATTTTTCTACAGTTTATTATTTCTTCAAAAGAAAGCGATCAATATCGATAAAATATTACATTTTGTCAGTTTCATTTTTATGATTTCTTTAGTGTTCAGCATTCCAAACCTCCTAATATCACTATTGTTATCTGTCAGTATAATGTAAGATGTACAGCAATAATTTACTTTGCTTTAGGTTTTATGGAGGTATCTTTGTAGTGTGAACATGCAATGCAAACTTTATGAGACATACAGTGTTCACCCCTTTGTAAATCAATCAATCAATTCACATGACTGACAGTGTGGTAATGGCATTTTGACCAGATGTATCACTTTCATGTGATTCAATGTACCACATGTATGTATTTTGTAGTTCACACACTAGGTGTGAGTTACCAGTATATTATGTACACCTGTATAATTTATTGCAATCCAGTACAATAGCTCTGCACTCAAAGCCTCTAACTGTGCCAGAGAGATGTTGGTTTATTTTTATGGTCAGAGTTTGTAATGGTGTTGGATTGACTGCGTTATTTATTATATGTATTCTGTCCCCCCTCATTAACATAAATAGGGTTGAGCGGGAAAAACATTTGAAACTGATTTTGTGACAATAATACCTTGTTTATTGCAAAATCTGTGCTATGCTCATTATTTCTATATTTTTCTTTCTCTTGTTTTGTTGGATAAGTTGCATAAGTATATATATATTTACACCTTCAGGAGGGTTCTTGATTCCATACTTCCTCATGCTGTTTCTGGAGGGAATACCCTTATTCTACTTGGAGCTTGCCATTGGTCAGAAGATGAGTCTAGGCAGTATCGGGGCATGGACTGCCATCAGCCCTTATTTGGGAGGAGTGGGTAAGTGCTGACTGAACTAACTGTACTTGCAGTGCTTACTACATCGATGCAGCTTTGTGGCTCCTCACTGCATCCAGATAGAGTAGTGATGAGGGAATGCTTTTGCCTTTCTGGTAGCAGAAAAGAGAACAGCATTTGATGAGGCTGCAGCCAACATGTGGTGGAAAGTGGGACACTTTCAAGTGCCACCACTTTATACTGTACTGTCAGTGAAATGCTAATGCTTCTGGTGCTTTGTATGGTCGCGGTTTCTGCCTGGACCCCACTTTTGTCTTTGTGGATAACTAAGTTAGCTTTATTTTTGGTTTTAGTATGTGAAGCAATACTTTTTAACACTGTTGGACGACCAAAACTCTGGCAATTCTTTACTTTTTTGGGCCTAGCTCTAAAACCTGAGACAGGGTTTCTACATAACAGAGCTTTGACTCTATTGTTGACTCACATGGATAAACTGACTCGGAAAGAATTATGGGTTAATAGGTGGAGGTAGAATATGTAAAATTGGAGACAAAGTGTCCTTTGTATTGATTTTTAATTGTTTTTCTCTCACTTTAGGTCTTGCTAGTGTTGTGACATCCCTGTATCTGTGTCTCTATTACAACATCATCAATGCATGGAGTTTCTGGTATCTCTTTCATTCATTTCAAGTGAGCTGCTAATTAATAAACTACAATCATTTTTTCAATAGCAGATACTATATATATACAAAATGGTGGATGTAATTTGGACAGTAAGGTAACAGGCTTATACTGGTTTGTGTTCACTCCTGTCCCAGTCCGTCCTGCCCTGGGCAGATTGCCCCATCAGTTCCAACCGAACAGGACCTATAGAGCAGTGTGAAAGGGCTACACCCACCCAGTACTTCTTCTACAGGGAAACACTGAACATCTCTTCTTCTATTGAAGAGAACGGAGGTGTTCATACAGGCCAGGCACTGTGCCTCTTGCTCGCCTGGGTGATTACCTACCTGTCCATTGTCCGAGGTGTGAAGTCAACTGGAAAGGTAAGAGAGCTCCAAGTTCCTCAAATTGCAAATATTTGGAGCATTCACACTGACAGGTATTCACCATCATACATGGTCAGGTCCAGTCTGCCAATTGCAACTGACAACTTTTAAGAAACACTGGGAATACAATGTATGAAATGTAAAAAAAAAAAATCAATAATTATATANTATATATATATATATATATATATATGTGTGTGTGTGTGTATATATATATATATATATATATATATATATGTGTGTGTGTGTGTGTGTGTGTGTGTATTTTATTGAAAACAGTGCATATACAGTATACTGTGTATAAAATCAAACTCAGATCATGAGTTATGTTAGAATTTATGTTAGAATTAGAAAGGAACTATATACATATTGATACTTATTTGTTAGCCATATGAAAGGTCTTTGGTCATGCAATCACAAGAACAAACTATTTACATATCCCGTAGAACTGTAGGCCCAACCATCTAACTGAAAAAGTGCATTTAAAAATTAGTGTAGCTTGCAAGTGTTTTTTCTTTTGGCCAGACTAGAGGGATGATAGTGGGGATATGATGAAGTTGTCCAACATGCCACCCGCTCCCCACACATTCACCCCCATATTTGAACTTTGACCCTGTGGTGGAAATCTGAAATAAAGTCTCAGAAATACTTGTCTTTAAATGGTTTATTAATTTAGCTTTTGCAAAAGGGCACAGCCACACAGAGCAAGGGTCTGTCTGTGACTGAGGCAAAGAGTAACAGTACAGCAGGGCTTTTATGAGGGTGAGAGTGAACACCTGTTTCAGCCGGTTTGATGGAAAAAATGGGTACACAGACAGGAACTGGCATAAGAAAGGCTATGCAGAGCCCAGCCCAGCCTTTGTTAGTCCTCGTCGTTGATTATTAGTTATTACGTTATAATAACAGTACTCTATACATGTGGTTTACCACAACAATCCTAACCTGGCTGGTTGGCTCTATCTCTAGGTGGTGTACTTCACAGCCACATTTCCATATGTGGTCCTCGTTATCTACCTGATCCGGGGCGTCACTCTTCATGGTGCCATCAATGGTGTCAAATACATGTTCACACCCAAGGTAAGGTTGTGTTGGAGATCTGGCAATAGGCACATATACATACAGTATATGAGTGCTTGGCATTACAGCCTAGGGGTTACCTTACAAACTGCTGGCACACTGTATTGTGTATCAATAGTAGAAGTATAAGATGTGTGTGCCCTATGTGCTTTTATACCATAGCAAAGGACAATACTCAATTTGGCTGTACGTTAGTTTTAAGTTGCTTGGGGTATTTGCTCAGTGGGGCTTGATGACATTTCAGAATTACAGAACTGTAAAATCAAAAATGTATTCTTAAAATGTAATGTTTTGTGCTTATGTGTGTATGTGTGTGTGTCTGCACCTGTGCCCATATGTGCATGTGTGTTTGTCTGCTTTTAGATGGAACAGCTTGCCAACCCTGCTACATGGGTCAATGCGGCCACTCAGATCTTTTTCTCTCTGGGTTTGGGTTTTGGGTCACTCATAGCTTTTGCCAGCTACAACCAGTACAATAACAACTTTGAGCACCAGGCCATCGCTGTTTCCTTCATCAACAGTGGAACCTCCATTTTTGCCAGCATTGTCACCTTTTCTATCTATGGGTTCAAGGCCACCGTCAACTACGAGAACTGCCTGGAGAGGTGTGTGCTAATGTGTGTATGTGAGTGCACCCTTACACAGGGCGGATGTCACTCAGGAGGTAAAGCGGGTCATTCATTCATCCCAGGGTTGGCGGTTCAATCCAGCTCCTCCTGTCCATATGTTGAAGTGTCCTTGGGCAAGACACTGAACCCTAAATTGCTCCCGATGGAGGCCAGCACCTTGCACACATCATTGGTGTGTGAATGGGTGAATGAGACCAATCTGTAAGCCGTTAAGGTTGAAAAGCGCTACATAAGTCCATTTACCATTTATGCCTGTGAATTTACATGCATGTGCCTTTAAACAGTATAGGAATGCTGTGTATGTGTGTACCCTAGAGTCACAAGGTTTTTTTTGTTTTATTTGTTTGTTGCAGGGGTGGAAGCAACAAATTACATTTACTCTCGTTACTGTAACAAAGCTGTTTTTGTCTACTTGTATTACAATTTTTAAAAATCTGTAATTTTTTATCTCAAGTATTGTATTTTGCTACATTTCAAGTTGCATCCATTACAGAGTCAGAACAAAACTCCCATTAAAAAGTCCTGATAAACTGTGACGGTGGAACAAAAGGGGGTGCGGTCACAACCGGGCCAGGCTTAGCATTTAGTAAAAAGTCAACAACAATGCAATATAATAAAGAATTCCGCCATTAGGAGTTAAAGTTAGCATGTTTGTACCTCAACATAGGTTAAAAAATGGTTGCATCTACCTCAAATAAGCAGTGATTCAAACACAAACATACCCACGATGTTGTGTGACCAGCAGGTGCATGCTGGGTCTGGCTAGCATGCTAAATGCTAAAGTGCTCATGGTGGATCCTCCAGCGGTGACTTCACTGAGGAGTGAGGTGGTTTTGATAATCCCTGATGTGACTGCAGAGCCTCTTTCAGCTCCACATGGTTGAAAACTTTGAGAATGAGCGAGCAGAGAAGTTGAACCTAGAGTAGCTTGTGGAGGACTTCGCAGTGCTCAAGGCTCACAGAATGGCATCCAGACAGGTGAGTGCAACAACACACTGATGGATGTAACTCTCTCCAGAGGAGAACGTCAGTGTTGCTAGGCAACGTAGAGTTGTGTGCACTACATGTGCAACAAATGGGCATCTCTCTGTTTGCTTTAATATGTGTGTCTGTGGCTGCAGCCTCTGTGAAGTTTATATTGGCTGTTAATTCTATAACAAGTGTCAGGCAATTTCATTTAAGTAGCTTAAAAATGCTTGATGAATCAACCACGGTGTCCACTTTTTATCTATTGTCGTCCATTTTTGTTTAATTGTCTGAGTTTTGTCCTCTTTTCTGGTTAATTCCAGTGAGGCTACACTGAGGAAGGCGGTTGTATATTTATAATTGATAAACAGTTGCATGCACAGGCATCTTTAGAATATATTGTTGGTTTGGACACAAGGGCTCTGTGGTGTTATAACGTGAATATTTTGATTTGTTGTTGCATTTTATTTTTCAGCCTTTAATGTATTCTGAAAATTTGCTAAAATTAAGATTGCAGGAGGTTAATGAGTGGTGACCAAGTTGAATCAAAGTGGAAGTGGACTGTTTTTCCATGGAAATATAGTCTTCTGGCAATGATTGTTAGGTTCTGTTGTATCTTGTCTGTTTTCTGTTTATTTTGAAGTCTTCCTGTGTTCCCGCCCTCGTGTGTCTGATTGTCTGCACCTGTTATCCGTTACACACCTGGCCTTGATCCCCTCGTCTGTCCCTTCCCTATTTATACCTGTCCTTTTCATTTATCTGGTCTGTGTCAGTTCATTGTGTATGATCAGTGTTCTGTCATGTGCGTGCTTGTGCCTGTTTACCTGAAGACCTAATAACCTGCCTGCCTGCCCGTCTACCTACCTGGTAACCTGTCTGATCACCTGCTTGTTCACCTGTCTGTTTGCTTGCCCTCTGGAACCTGCCAAGAACATTAAATAAAACCTTTGAACCTCCTGCCTGCCTCTGCACCCTGTCTGCGCCTGGGTCCTCCCCCTGCTCCCTACCCTTAACAATGATATACTGATTAAAGGCACAGTATGTAATTTCTGTCACTAGGGGTCTCTCAGTCAAAACAATAACAAAAGACGTAGTTTGATGTTGTGAAGTAGTGTAGGATCATGGGAGTTCTTGTCTTCATCTGACATGACATCATTTTCATAGATGAGGAAATACATCTAAGTTTTATTCACATTATGTTTAGTCACGTTTATTCACATTATGTCATTTCATTGTAATGAAATAGCCGTAAGTAACGTTATCTAACGTAAGTTAACTTGCTAACTTACCATTAGATGAGTCGTCTACCCATACAGCTGCTGTAGCTAACGTTATGTGGCGAATGCAATGGTGGGGTAGCCCAGTGCTGTTATCTGTGGTCAAAACAATCATACTAAAAATAACTTTATGAGCGCATTTAACGCCACATAACGTTAGCTAAGTAGCTGTATAGTTAGTCAACACATCTAATGGTAAGTTAGCAAGATGAGTCTTTTTGCTATATTCTGGATGAAGGTCAAATTTATGGTAGTATACTCTTCATGTAATGACCCTTTTTCCTCTTCCAGGACACGCTTACTGCTGCTGAATGCCTTTAATCTAGCAGAGGACAGCATCACCATGGACAATGTCTTTGAGTGGATTGCGAAGCTGAACACAACATACCCGGAGCAGTTTGCTGAAATCGCCAACAAACTGGAAAACTGTGACCTGGAGAGTGAACTAGACACCGTATGTTCCTCACCATCACACTCATCTTACAGTGGTACACACTCAAAGCACTTATATTTACAAGTGTTAATATAATGAAAATACAATTGGTTCACACAAATTGTGGGAGAGAGAAAAACATAATTTGTATGAATGCAATAAACAATAATAAAGTGACACCAATGTATTGTAAAAAATCCAATGCTTGCTGTATACACTGACCTTTCACTTGTGATTTAAAAGACAGCGAGTTAAAAACACATGTTGCCTCTGATAAAGAAGTACCTAGGCAAACTAGACTGAACTAGACAAGGCAGCCCTCTCTTACAAAACAGTGTAAATGTACTTGATATTCATTGCTATCAAGTCACTAGTAGCATATAGCATTTTGTATAAAAATAAAAAAGAAACAATGAGGGGTGGTACAGGGGTATTTTTGCATCCTTAGCCTGAAGCCCTGATGTATGTCCTAAGGTAGGGTTTCTTCTTGGCCCGTAAGAAGGAATTACACCAGCCATTTAGAGTTTTTATTGTTTTTCGTAAAGCACTGTGGATTGTTTTTGAGAAGGCAATGTAACCAGGAATTTGTGTTGCAAGGACAAAAAATGTTGTTTGTCTGATTAAGTGCTTCATTTGGCATGACCGATAAGGGGGAGAGAGATGTGGGATAACAGCAACAAAAGTCCTGACTGGACCAGGGACTTCACAGTTTGTGGTCAGTGCCTTAAACCCATAGGCCACCAGTGCATCCTCTGCATTTGGCATTAATGAAACTAGAGGTTACGGTAATAACACTGGCTCGGACAGAAGAATTAAGGTGAGCGCACATATTTATCCACAGATGACCAAGTCAGTTCTGAACGCAGCAAACACAACCAAGAGTGGCTAGAGCACGCAGCCCTGTTTTATACCTCTTAGGGTATAAAGTAATAAGTAATCTGAACACAAACCATTAGGCTTAGAAATTTTTGATTTATACTAAATTTAGTCTAAATAAGCTCTGAAAGGGCTCTCACTGTGATCAAAAGCTTTTTTCTGCAATCATTTCCACGTGAACATAGAACATTAATTATCTGAGGAAAACAATAATGTATTTAAGGTAGCACTTTTAATTTGAACCCCAAGTGAGATTTTCCCTGACTGGATAATCACATTGCTGTCAATACATTGCAATAGGCTACTTTCAACCAAATAGTCTGAATGACAATGGCATGGAATTACAAAAAGTAGTTCTTCAGATATTATATATATTACTATATTATAGACTACATATGAGGTAATTACCATGGTGATCTATGGGGGCCCAATATTCTTTCATTGGGTCCAAAATCTCTGCCGGCACCCCTGACTCTGAATGTTGATTTTGTATTAGTGTCAAGGGCATAGGTAGACAAAGGAGAGATAAAACAAGCTACTAGAGTATAGATCCAACTCAACAATTAATCATTAAACAAATCGAAACAATCTAGAAGACATAACATAACATAACTGACAAAGCAAGTCAAGCGTACAAAGTTTCCTTCTCTGATATCGGTGCATCCCGTCTCCTTTAACTACGACCACAGTCTTTCCCTAACCTGAACCTGATGTAGTTTAAGTTGCCTTAACCAACCAATTTTAATGGTAACTTAGGTAATTTTGGGAGGCACTGACAATAGCCGTTGTCCTGCTTATAGCAGGATCAGATCGGAAAACGCTTTTGTGGGTGACTGTGAAAAGCAATAACAAATGACCTGTTTTGTAATTTACTGATGATTAATCTGCTTTCAAATAGGCTTTGGCCTGAATATTGCGTTACATAGACTGTATACAGTATATATGGTATATACTGCCTTCTACAGTCAAATTTGTAGGTTGATGGAAGTTTTTATTATAAATTTCAGTCCAGAGGTCACAATTGTACTAATAGTGAGGTCATGGAATTGGATAGGAACTGATATTGTGTTTTGTTAAGAATGATTATTTTTGACAGAGATTTCATGGCAGATGTGCGACTGTGTTAGACTTCTAGCTGTTGTATTAACTTTTGAGGATATGGCCAATTTCAACTGTAGGAGCTCCAAACTGTTTATTTCCATTGCTAAACTGCTGGAATACTGAGAAATGTGATGTCCTTTTCTTTACATGAAGGGAATGTTCAGAGAGAAGTTGTGTGGAGGGAGGCTGTATAATTGAAGTTTGGAGTTTGAAGTTCTTGCTCTGGTTATGTTTTGAAAATAGTGGTGTGGTATGAATAATAGTATATCAACTGCACAAAGACAGAACAAGAATTGTTAGAGACCTTTAATGTTTGTGTTTTCTGCTGTCAATGGTTCAGTTCATATGGTGAAATAGTGAGGGAGAGACAGGACATCTTTGCCTGCCACCCATTGTAAGGTCCAACCATCCATCCATTTTCTTCCACTTATCCAGGGCCGGGTCACGGTGGCAGCAAGTAGATTTTTCAGGCTGTGCCCGACCGAGCCCCATGGGTCAAGGCCCGGCCACCAGACGCTCGTCTCCCTTTTCCAGGCGAGGTGCCGCAGCTTGTTTTATGCCGATCCATCAGAGTTTTGTGAATCCCTCTTAGTCTGGCCCCTCCCCTGGGACCAATTTGCCTTGGGAGACCCTACCAGGGACTAATGCCCCAGACAGCACAGCTCCCAGGGTCACAGGGGCACCCAAACTCCTCCACCACGTTAAGGTGGCGATTCATTGTAAGGTGATACTTTATAGTAGCCCAGTGGGTGTGATGGTGGCCAAAGGTGTATAGTGCAACCATGTACCTTTAACTGTCCGAATCTATCACAGCCAAAGTTGGCAACCTCAGGAAAGGACCCAAATGCACCATGAACCTTCATGGCCGGCTCCTGACGGCCCAGGGCGGTCCAGGTGCCACCGATGGAAGTCATGGATGAGGTTGGGATCCAGGATGTCGCCGGAGGGGATACAGGACCTCTCCTCCGGCCCGTACCCCTCCCAATTTACCAGGTATTGCCGTCCTCGCCCTTGGCGTCGAACCTCTAACAGGCACTTGACCGTATAGACTGGGTTCCCATCGATGAACCGGGGAGGTGGAGGCGGCTTGGTACAGGGCACCAGCGGACTCTCCTGGACCGGCTTGATCCGCGACACATGGAAGGAGGGGTGCACTCTCATGGACCTGGGGAGTTTAAACTGGACAGCCATAGGATTAAGGATCTTGGAAATAGGGAAAGGGCCCGCAAAATGGGGTGCCAGCTTACGTGTCTCGCCCCGAAGGTTGAGATCCCGGGTGGACAACCAGACCTGCTGGCCCTCTCGGTAGATGGGTGCTGGGGTCCGGTGCCAATCCGCCTGTCGCTTGTAGCGAGCAGTGGCCCGGAGTAGAGTCTGGCGGGCGTGGCTCCAGACCGAGGAGGGTGCAGAAGGCCTTCCAGAACCAGCCCACGAATTGCGGCCCCCGGTCAGACACGATATCTCTAGGGAGCCCATGGAGACGAAAGACATGGGATAGAACAGCCTCCGCCGTCTCCTTGGCGGAGGGTAATTTGGGCAACGGGATAAAGTGGACCATTTTTGTGAGAATGGTGGTATTACCTTCAGAGGGGGGTAGGCCCGTCACGAAGTCCAGGGCGATGTCTGACCTAGGCCGCCATGGTACGGAAAGCGGGTGGAGAAGGCCAGCTGCCGGTCGCCGAGATGCCTTGTTGCGGGCGCAGACTGGACAGGCTGCCACATACTCTGCCACCTGGACCCTCATGGCAGGCCACCAGAACCGCTGCCGGATCACAAAGATGATACGATGCACTCCCGGGTGGCAGGAGAGTCGAGATGTATGAGCCCAGTGGATTACCTGTGACCAAAGGACAGAAGGTTGGCACAGGCCTGCTTGACCCTCCTCTCAATCCCCCAGGTTATAGCCCCCACCACACAGGACTGGGGCAGGATGTCCGATGGGGTCCTGGGTTCAGTGGCGGGGTCAAACAGATGTGAGAGGGCGTCCAGTTTTATGTTCTTAGAACCTGGACGGTATGATAAGATGAATTGAAAACGATTAAAGAAAAGAGCCCATCTGGCCTGCTGGGCGTTGAGCCTCTTGGCGGTCCGTACATACTCCAGGTTCTTATGGAAGGGCTGTTCAGCTCCCTCCAGCCAATGACGCCACTCCTCCAGGGCTGTTTTGACCGCCAGTAGTTCCCGGTTCCCGACATCATAATTCCTCTCGGCCAGGGAAAGTTTGCGGGACAGGAAGGCGCAAGGGTGGAGCTTGTGATCCACGGTGGAGCGTTGTGACAGGACCGCCCCCACTCCCACCTCCGAGACGTCGACCTCCACCACGAACTGCCGGCCGGGGTCAGGCAACATGAGGATCGATGCCACGGTGAAACTGGACCGCAGCCTCCGGAAGGCAACCTCCACAGAGGGGGTCCACTGAAAACAGATCTGTGGAGAGGTGAGAGCATGCAACGGGGCAGCTATGGTGCTGAAATTCCTAATGAACCGTCTGTAAAAGTTTGCAAACCCCAAGAACCGCTGGACCTGCTTCCTGTCCCTCGGTGTGGGCCACTCAGCCACCGCTCTGACCATCTGGAGTTCCCCTGCAGAGATGATAAAACCAAGAAAGGACACAGAGCGAACATGAAACAAACATTTCTCGGCTTTTAGAAAGAGGTGGTTGTCCAGCAGGTGCTGCAACACCATCCATCGTGGCCCGCTCCGGACCCAACAGGGAGTAGAGTCGTCCCTTGGGTGGCGAGGTTCCCAGCACCAGGTCAATGGCGCAGTCATACTCTCGATGGGGGGGCAAGGAGGTAGCTCGGGCTTTGCAAAAAACCTTGCGGAGGTCATAGTAGCAGCGAGGAAACTCGGCCAGATCTGGGGGGACAACGGCCGGTTCCACTAACGGGCCGGAGGTGTCATTCCGGGACTCAACAAGGCAGGTGGATGTGCACCCCGCCCCCCAGGCACGCACCCTCCCAGTGGCCCAGTTCATATGAGGGTTGTGCTGCCGTAACCACGGGTATCCAAGAATGAGGGGCTGCAGGGGGGCATTGAAAACCTTAAAACACATGGTCTCGGAGTGGTGGTCCTCCACAATCAGCTGTAGCGGCTGGGTCCAGTGTGTGACTGTGCAAATTCGACGGCCGTCCAGGGCTGTAGCTCGCAGAGGCTGGTCAAGTGGAAAGGTCTCTAGTCTCAGTCTCTTCACTAAGCCAAAATCCATAAAGTTATCGTCTGCTCCAGAATCCACAAACACAGACATGGCGAGGCTCCCGGCGGGCCATACCAGTCTTGCTGGAGTGAGTGGATGAGCGCCGGTGAGTCGAACTATCTCCCCGCTCACTGGCGCTCATCCACTCACTCCAGCAAGACTGGTATGGCCCGCCGGGAGCCTCCCTGTCCCTGTTAACACCGATGAGCCGCGCCTTTTGCTGGGCAGGAAGCAGCAAAGTGCCCAAGCTGAGCGTAATACAGGCATCGACCCTCCCTCAACCGGCGCTGTCGCTCCTCTGGGGAGAGCCGTGACCTGCTGAGCTGCATGGGTTCCTCCGAAGCTCTAGGGGGCGAGCGAGAGCTGGAGTAGTTCGGCTGGCCTCCCCCAGATGGCTGCCAGGGAAACACCTGCCCCCTCAGGCTGGGGGGAGTTCCAGCGGGTCGCGCCCTCTCTTTTCCTCTCTCAGCAAAGCGGTGTTCAATCCGGACGGCAAGAGTGATCAGCGAGTCCAGATCCGGTGGTAGCTTGATAGGAATTAGTAAGTCTTTGATGGGGTCCGCCAGCCCCTGGAGAAAGGCGTCGAATAAAGCTGCGGCTTTCCAGCCGCTGTTGGTCGCTAGGGTGCGGAACTCGATTGCATAGTCAGCTACGCGACGGGTGCCCTGCTTAAGACCCATAAGGGCCCTGGCGCCCTCCCGACCCGAGGGCGTGGGATCGAAGATCTTGCGCAGATGGGAGTGTCTCTGCCCCATTCAGCAGTCGCCCAGGCCCAGGCCCGACTGGAAAGATGGGAAATTATATATGCTACCTTCGAGCGGTCCGTGGGGTAACTCGCCGGCTGGAGCTCAAAGTGTAGTTCACACTGGACCAAAAACACCTGGCAATTCTTGCAGTCTCCAGAGAACCGTTCAGGGTGGGCCAGATGGCTGCTGGGAGTGTAAGAGGAGACCAGCGGGGTAGGTGAAGAAGCCGCCGGAGGCGTAGTCGTCGTGGCAGCCGATCCGACCAGACCAGTCGTCTGGGCCCGCTGGAGCTGGTCGGAGAGCTGCTGGAACCGTCCTTCGAAGGAAGCCTGGAAGCGTTGATGGAACTCGGACATCTCCCGCAGTCCTTGAAAGATAGCGGCGAGATGTCCGTCCTGCCGGGAGACCCGTTCTTCCAGCGCCCCCAGTTCGGCGGCCTGCGAGGTTGGGTCGGCTGGGTCCATGACTTGGCCAGTTCGTGCTATCACGGCCAAAGTTGGCAACCTCAGGAAAGGACCCAAATGCACGACTCAGAGACTAGGCAGTCTTGATTTCAATCTTTTACTCACTTCTTCTTAATGTCAAAAAAGGCAGGAGGCAGGAATATACAAGGCAAACAAATCCGACAAGGAGTAGCAGAGTTCAGAGTCCAGAAACAGGCAAGGTCAAAAACAGGAGATAATCAAGGAAGTCTGAGATGAGGTAGAAGGCTAGAACGTTAAGCACGGTACTGCAAAGACGAACTGGCAATGGAGGCAGGTGAGTCCCAGGGTTTTATGGCTAATCATGGGCTGCAGGGCTGGCAGGTGATGATGATGAATGGGAAACAGGTGAGATCCAACAATCAGGCGGGAACCTGTCAACGCCAGAGAGAGAGAGGGAGAGAGACTGGAGGAAATGACAGACACGGTTAGCAGACTAGGGCAGACAACTTCTCTTGACCCTGGGGCGGGATGTGACAGAATCCATATTTCTGTAGAGGTGTGAATAAGATTTTCCACTTGAAAGCTGCATTAAGTGGAATAATTCACAATTATTGGTGAATTAATGTTTTCCTTTAATAAAACCAGACTAGTCAAGATGTGTGACTAACTCTCAATACTGATTGCTAGAGCCTTACCAATACTTTAAATGTCTGTATTCATTAATGGCATAGGTCACTAATGTCATTGATGGCCTTGAAACAGGTACAGAAAATGTAATGACTGTTATTGGTCAATTAAAATGGGTGCACACAAGATATGGACATTTTTCTGACATTTTGTCAGCAGATCAGTTTTTAAATACTGAAGAAGAAACAGACCCAATGAGCTTTAGATAAGAGCTGCAGGCAGTTTGTGTGACCTAGCACAACTCCGACACATCATCAAGGTAAACAGCATCTTTTAGCAAGCTGTCCTGAGGCTTTTCAAGAGGTAAAGTCAAAATGGGTCAAATACCAATTCCAAGCTTCCATTCAAGTCGTAAACTGTTTGTTTGACTGCCTCTTTCATCTGTTTCAGGCAGTAGAGGGGACAGGTCTGGCCTTCATAGTGTACAGTGAGGCCATTAAGAATATGCCTCTGTCTCAGCTGTGGTCAGTGCTGTACTTCATCATGCTCCTGCTGTTGGGAATAGGCAGCATGCTGGGCAACATCACTGCCATCATCACCCCGCTACGAGACTTCAAGCTTGTGTCCCACATGAGCAATGAGTTGTTAAGCGGTAAGATCCAGGCTGTTGATGGAACATGTTGCCATTATGATTCTTGTGGCCATCAGCCTGAGCTGGTGTTTTATATAGTCCCAGGAACCAATTGCCATATTGGTGCTATTCATACTGTGGTTACAGACAAAATCAGATAGTATCCTGTATCCTGTTCACGCACACTACAGTAAAGATCAACACCAAATCTATCTCTCCAGTGTGGGAGAACTTTGAACTCTTAAACATCATCTGTTCAAAGATGGGAAACAATGAAGTGTTTCTTCTTAGAGGAACATGTTCAACTTTGCTTAAGTGAGTGAGAATACACAAAAACAGTGTAAATGTTCAGAATATAGTAATTATTAGTAGTAATAGAGTAATATGATGTATGATGTTCCTTTTGCCAGAACAGGGAAATGTATCCAATTTTCTTCCCCATACAGACATTGTGTGTGATATATATATATATATATATATATATGCCAGCATGGTTTAGGGCACAACTTCCACTGGGAAAACATCCTGTTACATTACTGCATATATAAATGTATTAATAATATGTGTTGGTATGCAGTGAATGTTAAAACTTGCTAATTGGAAAATACAGCTGTGTTTTGTTTGCAGGTTTAGTGTGTTTGTTCTGTCTCCTGCTCGGCCTGGGCTTCACCACCACGTCAGGGAATTACTGGTTTACCATGTTCAATGACTATGGAGCCAGTATCTCCCTGCTGTTCATCGTCCTCACCGAGGTCATAAGTGTCAGTTACATCTATGGAATTAAAAGGTTTGTGTATGTGCTGTGTGTGGCAGTTTTGTTTTGGCTCAACTAGTGACTAGTGCTACACATGTGAAGTATAAAATAACCAGCAATGTTCTCGCAAACTATATAGAATAATATTGGATTTTAATATGTTATCTACTCATTTTAGATTTGAAAAAGACATAGAAGACATGCTCGGTCATCGCCCCAACTGGTACTGGAAGATCATGTGGGCAGGAACCAGTCCCCTTGTCCTTATCGCCCTCTTAATCTTCTACATTATCAACTACATCCAGGGAGGGACACCCACCTACCAAGCATGGAACAAGGAGCTGGTGAGCTGTGGCTTTTTCCTTCTCCATAAGTGATGTTTTGTATACTTATTTTCAGTGTCCAAGCTGGTGCAAATGTGTGCATGTGCAGGGGTTAAATTGGGCCGGAGCCATCCAGAGCTGATTTCCACCCCCTAATATCTCCTTCAATATTATGTCATTTCCAGGGTTGCTAACACATTTAGTGGTCTCACACCACCCAAACATGTCATTCCAAATAAGAGAAAGCCAAATAGCCCCTTGTGACGGAGCGGCTCTGTCACTGACTGCGGGCAACACACACACACACACACACACACATACACGCCACACATTCCCGTACATCCCCGCTAAGTAGTCAATAAAACTTTCCTTCTCGTTTCAGTAGCGCGACCAAGGGTGCACACTTGGTAGTGCTATTGAACAGTTAGGCATACACACAAGCAAGGCACACAAGCGTAATAGTCACTCACCATTTTTGTCAAAGTGTGTTGTAGACTCTCCCCCCACCCACGCTTTTCCAGTTCGCGTCGGTGAGTTTGGTTCGGGAAAACAGGGGCGGAACATTTCCCTCGGCTAAATATTATGTTCTGGCGCGCTTTCCCGATCACGTGAACAGCATAATTATGTTTTATGTGTCATTTTTTTTTTTTCCTGGAAATAATTTGTTCTTTTGAAGGAAGATGTTTCTGAAATTCTAGATAATACTTTTGTTAAATATATTTCGGTTTAAAGAAGCAGGAAATGCTTTATTTGATGGAAAAATGTGTTTGTTTGTTTTTTGGTAATTATTATGCCCAGAGGAAGGGGCTACCAGGTAATGGGAAGCTGCCTTGGCCCATGGCAGGTCATTCTTGGCTTGGTTACAGAGACGGTAACATCCCAGATATGGTTGTATTTTCCCCTTTTTGAGTGAGCAATAGAGTTATTGAGGAACTCTCTTGTGCAGACTGTTTTTTTGTTTGTTTGTTTGTTTTGTAAATATTTACACTGTTTGCACTTTGGGAGGCCGGCATAATAAATCACACCATCATACATTTTTCGACTACGCCTGTGTTTTTCCAAGTTTGGAAGAGTTTGAAATAGAACCCTGTGACACCCCTCCTTGATGAAAAATATAGTTTTAAAGGTTATATAGGCTGCCCTTGCAAACAAATAAACAAATATATAAAGTATTTTGTGTGTGTGGCTTTAGTGTCTAGCTGGACTATAATTGAGAGAGGCATGTTAGCATGCTGATGTGAGCATTTAGCTCAAGTACAGCCTCACAGAGTTGCAAGAATGGCTGTAGACTTTTAAGGCTCTATTTTCCTGAAATAGGGCGCAAACGCACTAGGGCGTGACCATTTGCCATTTTAGTGACCAAAGGGTGTAGCCAGGCACTGCTCAGTGCATTATCAGGAATACAGAATTAGTAGGTGGAGTCAGGGTGAGCTTCAGTAATGACCAATCACATGAGCTCCTCACATACCCTTTAAAAGCAGCAACAGGGGAAACAGGAGGAGAGAGGCTGAGGTCTCTGAGAGAAAGAGAAAAAATTCACCTACGTGAAGAACCTGAAGTTCCAAAATACAAATGCACAACACCCCAAATATTAATGTACATCACCCTAAACATGCTGTCAGTGGTAGAACGAAACGCAGTGGCTGGTGATAGTTGTGAAAACAGTTAATCAAGGCTAATTAATACATTTAAACTATGTGGTTCTGCTCCTCCTCTGCATATCTCAGTCACATAAAAAAAATATTTTGATGCACATATCAATCTACAGTAAATAAAAAAATAGAAAGAGGCCAAACAAAAAGGTGTTTAGTAATTTTGGAGAGGTCTGTGGGGTTGCGCCTGAAGCCATGAAAATTGCCCTGCGTCTGAGTCTGCATTTGCAATAAGAGGTGGTCTGAGCAGGTTTTAACGCAAACACAATTTTGTGCCAAAGTGAGCAATGAAATTGCCCTTGCTGCACATTGTTTCATATTCTGCTAAAATTAACTACGTCATGTATGAAGACAGGTGTTAACTATACCTGTTGTTTCCTCAGGGAAAGTCAGTGGTGATGGAGTATCCTGTCTTTGGTCAGCTCTTCATCGGGCTGCTGCTGGTGTCGTCAGTCAGCTGTGTTCCCCTCACAGCTCTGTTTGTCTACTGCAGAAAGAGGAAACATGGAAAGCATTCTAAGAGGCAGCGAACCGTCAGCACAGTATCTGCTTAGTGACCAGACGATGACAGGACCTAACCTCCAACTGCCTTCCTAGACATGCCCATATATCTGTCCCCCAGCTGAACACAGCAACAGCACATCATTTATCATCCATTACATGGAGGGACAGTGGCACATGATCAGTGGTCATTTGTGTTTTCTTTCCATTTTTCTCCAAATTTCACATCATTGAAAGCAATTTTTGAGTTGCTCTCCCTGCAAGAGGCCCTCTTTTACTACAGTGAACAATGCCGTCTGGCAGCAGGAAAAACAAAGAAATGGGGGCATGGGGATTAAATCCAGATGAAATTGGTGTTAAACCTTTCTAATCCTTTTTTTTAAAACATGGGTATTTTACTGTGAATATATTATTGTAGAATTTCTCTAAGACAAGTCAGACTTCTGAGCCAGATTCCAGTCAATAACTGCACTGAAAGAGTTCATCACATTCCACATAGAGAACTCACTCAGTCACACAGCTTAACTGTGGAACATGTGATTGGTGTAGATATAGTTTGTTTAATTGCCAACCATTTACAGCAAATATAATTGTAATGCAGTATTTCATATGATGGCATTTGAGTATGTTAGTAATTTTTTTAGACCTTATACACTGCAAAAATGTCATGTTGTTTCATATGCAGCCTTAAATATTATTTTTCAATTTTCAATTCAGTCGAGTCAAGTTTATTTGTAGAGATACAAAATCCCCCAATGGGATTATAGTCAAGCAGTAGGATTATAGAAGGTTCAGCACTACTGCCTAGTAGCATTTGTTGTTGCAGTTTCCCAGTGTTTAAGGAATTTTCTAAAAGTGAGTGTCAGTATTTTGACCCATGACCCTTGATTCTAGAAAATCCCAGTTGAAACTATTTGAATGTAGTGCTGGAAACTGCCAGAAAAAATATCTTACCACAGTGGCTGAATGTTTTTACTTGTTTTAAGAAAATATGTTGGTGTAATAAGATGTTGGGCTCTGTAATAGACTGATTAAGGAGATCAGTCAGTCATCTAACAATAGCTTGTATTGAGTTGACTAGTAAGCGGATTTTTATGTGCGCTCTTTGTAAGAAGATTGTACAAATGATCTGTTTTTCCTACATATTAAGTATTTTTGATAACTAGTTTTCCATTTGTTTTAAAGGGGCTGGCATCCGCTACCATACATGCTCTATAAGAGATGAATGTTAAACAGAGAGCACATAAAGTCCTTTGTATGAACCAGTGATAGATCTACTGTGCCAAATATAATTTGAATACTGAAATATTTGCTCTGTACACCCTCAAATATGTACATACTGTAGACATGTGTGTCATCTAATGATCTAATGATTGGAATAGTCAAGAAATATGTGACTTTTGCTTTTATGTGCCATTGGCTAAATGACATGTTAGTAACTACCATAGACAATGAACTGGCATTAAAACTAGTTTGATGTCAATTAAAATCAAATAAAAGTTTCATTAACATATAACATCTCATGAGAAGTAATCTAACCATTTTGTTATCTTATCAGATTTTTATGGTGAATAACAGATGGGAATCCATTTTTTATTAACCCTTAAATGGGCAAGCACATATAAATATTTTGGAAAATTAAGTCATATGCTATTTTCTAATGTATCTAGGCTAAAATGAAAAGTTCATGATTTTTTTCAAAATATTACCTTTATTTTCCAATGTACACTCTGTATCTCCTGAGATACATTGCCCATTTAGGGGATACATTTAACATTTTCCCCTTTTTTTAATAGGTCATGTCCCAAGTTTTAAAACATTTTATAAACAATTAATTAGCTACTTTTGTTCATGTTTTGCATAAAAACTTTTAAAAAAGTAAAAAAACTGAACAATAGTTATTCACGTATGTTTGAACGCTGGAAACAAACCTAACCTTTGAATAAACAACAAGCTATTAACACTGAACGAAACATCTTATTCCTGTTTTTATACTGGCATCATTCCTGTGGTGCACTAGCAATATGCTATTGGCAATGGAAGCTGAGGAAACAGTTGCGAGCATTTTGACCAATGACAATGCAAAGCCTCACTTTGCACTTCAGGCACATGATAGAGGTCCGTCCACCCTGGCACATCTTGCATCAACCTTTCACTGACAGGATAGGGAAGTGGTCAATCCCATCATATCACCCACAGGCCTGAGGACTCTCTGCTCATTTCCTTTGGAGGGCCATCCTCTTTTCTGCCTTTGGAGGTAGATGCGTCCTTTGACAGCATCCAACCTAAAGTCCTTCAGACACTGTTGTTTCTGACCCAGTGCTGCTGCATCACGCCGGTGGAGAAGCCATGCATTATTGACAGAAATGTCAACCATCTACCAAAATATGCCCAGGTACCACCGGTGGAACTTTGCTGGAGTGCAATACAGGGCAATCACCAGATCAGCCAAATCCACTCCTCCCATGTGAGTGTTGTACTCAGACCCAATCTTAGGGCATGGCACACGTATATTCTCTTTTCCTCTTTAGAGTAGCGTCTCACTTGGCCAGTAGGGTTGACAGAAGCACAGGAGCTCACCAAGGTGACTGTTTGTTGTCTGCCCATATTCTATGTCTATTCATATTCTTTATACTTCATACGGTGAACTGTTGTCCATTCCTTCGTCAATGTTTTGCACATTCCATCCTCTTCATTTCAAACACTGTACAGCTCTTTTCATTTTAAAACAGATATATTTTACGTATGTTTTAAAAATATTTTTCATATTTTTTGTTTTACATTTTTCTATTTTCTATTTATGATTCTTGACTTTTGCAGTACTTGTTTTTTTCTTTTTCCTTTCTCTTACTATGTTGTTATGCTCTAATTCCTTGTATGTGAAAACCTACATGGCAATAACCCTGATTCTGATACATAAATATAGTATCAGCAATATTGCCATAGAACAACAGAAATAATGTTGGGCTTGAATGTTTACTCTTGACCTTGGAAACAGTAGCTTGACAAAAATCATTCTCAACATAAGGTCCCACGTACTTGTTGCTTCCAAAGTTTTCAAGCACATTTCGTGGCCTTCCTCAGCAGATGTAGTGGTTCATCATGGAGATTGTTAAGTTATAATCACATGACCAAAGTATGGGCCACGTGATAACAGGTGGTTGTATATGTGTGGAGATGGCAACCTCTGTCTCTTTTCAAAGTTGGTCTCTGGCATTGGATGTGATGTGGACTTTGGGCAGGAGCGCCTCTGCTGGAGTGAGTCCTGTTTTATGTGTACCTGTGTGAGCCACGTCAAAGACAGAATTCCATCGCCTTTCAACGAACAAGAAAGTTGTTCTGATTCTGATGGCATCCTCTCATTATCTACCCTGTTGAAGCTAACTTGTATGTGGAGCATTTTAACATTTTAGACTACCACAAACCATTACCTTAAGATTTTTGCCAGGACACCTTAAAGACAGGAGAGGAAGACTGGAGTGATGTATGACATCATTATGACATCACATGTGACAGCTGTGGTGGGGATCAAGAGACTACATGAACACCAGAAACAGACATTATCCAATCGCATTCTGATCCCAATGCATTCTGCATTTATTTACACCTGGCATTAACATGTGTTTTTCCTTTTCCAGATACAGATTGCGGCCAGAGAAAGCTCCAGGAGGACATTCACATGTGACACCAGAAACCAGACAGGGGTTACCATCCCACCAAAGTTTCATATATAGGTCAAGTGATGACAACTGATACAATTACAGTCCAGAGTGAGATATGCAGTTGAAAGCTATTTGTAACTGGATCTTGAGTTAGGATTATTTTGTCAAACTACAGTAAGCTAGGTTGATTCAGCTTCTACGAGCACATAAAGCACATTCAATATTTGTTTTGTATTTTCATTCACTTTTAAGCATGTTATTTGATTTGTCAGTCAAGAATGTATAGTGCCCACATTTTAGGCTTATACGCTATTATTTTGGTCTACTATATCCCTTTACCAACTGCTGCTTCACAACCAGTTGGGACAACCAGTCCCTACAGTCTTCATGACAAGTTTATCCTTTCTATGAAGACATTTGGATACAGTATTTTATTGGAATTTGGTAGAATGAATGGAGTGAAATCCCTTGGTGTCTTATAGGTTAAACCTGTGGCAGCTCACCCAGCAGGTCTCTCTCTTCCTGTTCACTGAGGCTAATAAACTGGAAATTTAAGCTTGTTGCTCCCTCATCATCTGATCCCCATATCTCAGCAAAATAAGCCAGAAAAACATTATGGTAATACCAATGGTAGAATGGTTTACATGAGTACAATAATTAACACCACTGTGGACAAATACTACATTAAAACACATGTATTCAAAAGTTTATGCAAGTAAATGTATATAAGTGTATTCACAGTCAAATATACTA
Organism: Maccullochella peelii; assembly: GCA_002120245.1. NCBI lineage: Eukaryota > Metazoa > Chordata > Actinopteri > Centrarchiformes > Percichthyidae > Maccullochella > Maccullochella peelii. The sequence continues at coordinate 39,446 of LKNJ01005653.1, forward strand.
TAATATCATAGGGGAAAGTAGCCTACTAAGTGTGAAGAATAGTTCACAGTTAGTGGATGCATTAGGCCAAAATGTGTAACGTGTGATGAATCATTAGGTAATGATTAGTCCATAAATTTGTGAATCGATATACTGACCACTTTCTTCATGAGTTGTTCCTGATTAACTCTGAACTAGCCTCTGAGCGGCTAGTAAAACTAGTAACAACTCATTCATTACGACACTAATTACTTAAACATTAGTTAGGCCTCTCTTTTTGTGCACCTGTGGGATATTTTATATATGTAATGCTAAAATGGTAAAGGTCAAGTTAGAAAGGTCAGGTTAGTATAAAATTATGTTAAAGGTTAGTACAGACAAAGAATCATTGTGAAGAATCATTTTAAAGAGTAATCAATGAAGGTAATATTGTTCTGAATCATTAAAGTCTTATTGTTTTATTATTAAGTAGACTGACACTGAGAAATAATGGTGTATGAGAAAGAGAGTTGTTATATAACACTGAAAATGATGACGCTGCAGAAACCTCTGCAAACCTGGAGTGGACACGATTGTTTCTCAGTCGAAGTAAAATGTTACAAAAAAGAAAACAATGGTGTCAGGTCAAGCTGGGACATAGAGATGCTCAAGGTCAAGCAGAAGGACCTTAGAGACGGAGCACGAAAGGAGGGATGAAAGAGACAGGATAAAAGAGAGAGCCCAAGCTGTTGATTTTCAGTCACTCCATGGACCTGACTCGTGTTTGCTGTATTTTTTGTGCTTTAACAGTAAACTCTT